>JAGKTI010029813.1:0-12564 GCA_018397915.1 Birgus latro
AAGTATGTTTTTTCTTTTTTTGAGGATTGTGAAGTGCTTGATCTCTATTTTAGAGTATTAACTGTGATTTGAGTAACCTATTCACTGGCACCAGGCTAGAGTCAACTTTCATATCAGAATTTTTTCAATAGAATGACTATTCTTAGATATCTGTTTAAGCAGGGGGCCAAAATTTTAAATAGTGTTTGTTTATTTGTCACCCCGTGGTCATACCCATGCCCCGTTATTTCTTGGGAGGGAACCTTTATGTCAATGAGGGATGGTATTAAAGGTTTATAACATGGTTTATCAAGAGTACACCCAGAGGGTGGTGTGTTGATTGTAATTGAAATGATTTTCTGGTATATTTAGAATGTTAATACCTGATCAGACTCGTCCCTAACAAAGTGGTGTCATATACTATCTGTTCCAACCAATTGTGAACCAGTCACTATCGAAATTCTTTTCCATTCTTGCATTTTATTTGAGTTTTTGGAGTGTGCAATAAAAATCCATGTAATCCCGCATTTATACTAATCTTCTTCCTTCTCATGCTCATGAAGACTGTACATGATTTGTTGGTGGTAATGGTATAATATTTTTGTTGAGAGTGTACTGAGGTAATTCACACAGAGGAGAGAACTAGTGAAAAGGAGACTACTCATGTCCCGTCGAAATCCAGTGGACCGAGTTTCTCATGAATTATGCAGTAAGTATCAAGGTCCACATTTTCCCCCATCCTGTTACACGTCTACGGCTGCCCAGGCTAATCGCTACCCTTGTGCTACCCCTATTGTCACGAACATAACCCGTAGGCTGATCCCAAGAAAATGTAATACTAATTCTAAATCATCTTAGACAGTCCAGTTTACCCATCACAAGGTTGGTGGCTTATTCTATCTTAAAATTATTTCAAAAATGTTTTATCATCACATATTTGTGGCAGACAGTTGTAGAAAATAGAAAAGTAAATTAAAAATTTTATTTCTCATTACATTATGTAGGCGGTTATTGTGCGCGCATGATGAAAGTGCACAGTGGCCGAGAGTACCATATAGTTTTTTGCGATTTACTCGGAAACTATGAGGCGTATCAAAATATAGAGGGGATCAGGAGAAAGCTCATAAATTCTACATAAGATTGTGTATTAAAAACAAGAGGTGTGCAAGAAAACTTTTGCTCTAGAGCTCCCTGAAAAAAATAAATAAATAAATGGCTTTTAGTTTTTGGCTATTTTCTCGAAACTACAAATCGCATCACAACCAGACACACCTCATTAGAAAGCTAATGAAATTCTCTATCAAAACTTTCAATAACATTTTTCTGTATGATGGAAAACATTCGAACGACGATGTTGGGAAGTGAGATGCACGTTCCGAAATGTTTATTCATGGCGGCCTAATGTACAGTCATCAGCGGAAGTTCACTGCAGGGCTACTCGTATGGAGTGCGTCAGTTGGTCTGGCAATAGTGTACGGTCAGGAGTTGCCACATATGCCTTTAAAAGCCGTGTATGACTTTTTTTTTTATCAGTAAAGTCGGCTAGAAAATAGTTTCGTATACAAATAATGTCCATAACATAAAATGTAGAAGCCGTCAGAACATATTATAAAATGACGTATGAGAATAATACTTTGATGTTTCAGAATAATCTAACTGCAACCTCCTTCCCCTTCTCTAACCTTCCCCCCCTCTTGGTGTCCCTCCCACCCCCCAACTCTCTCTCTCCCTCCCTGTCTCTCTGCCTCCCTTCCCCATTCCCTGTCTCACTCTCTCTCTCCACTGCTTTCTTTACCCGCCACTCTGCCAGCATTCTTTTATTCTATTCACGGCAATAACCCAGTATATCCATCACTCTGGACTGAATATTATTGTAGTCTCTCTTCTATATTCCTTAAACCATAATTTATGGTATGACGTCGCTCGTGATATCCTTCTCCTTTCTCCAAACTTGATGCAGCGATCTGAGTCAATATTTGTTCCATTCATGCTTCCTGAGTCAGTGAACACTTGTAACACCCCTCTCTTGATGGTTGAAGGAAAGTCCTGGAGTAGGTATTTACACCCTTTAATTGTGGAGCACAGAAATATAGGTGCTACCTCTAAGATTGTCAGCCCTCGACTGCCTAGAGTCGAGACATATGGAGTTGATTGGCTAGGCTAGCCTGGGAAGCGCTGCTTACGCTGCGATTCTGGATAGAGTGGGGGGGGCATACAGTGGGGGGTATACAGTGAGGGAGGCATAATACATACACATATACATATAAGGGGAATGGTACAATACTCCCAGGGGTGGTTGAGATGGTATCTCCTGACACGAGAGAGGAGGTATATGGGGTGGTTCATATGACTAAGGGAGGCGGGAGATTTGTACAGGTAGGGAGTATGATACAGGGGAAGAAGGGAGGGAATATGATACAAGGGATGGGATGGAGTAAGTATGATACAGGGATTGGAGGGAGGACATGGCCATATCAAGAGGATGGAAACTAGTGATATACATCGTTAAAGGGGAGGTAAGTTGATATAAGATACACATAGAGTCATGATGATATATGATACAAGGAGTAAATAGAGTATGCGGTCACGCATGTTCAGATATCTATATAAGTACTGTAGATAACATTCGTGAAATAGGGTACACATGTCTTTCATTTTTTTTTCTATGTTAGTTTCTAGTTGTCACATTACTGTATCAGAGATATGTCAGCATTTGCTGGTGGTACTTTTTCTGTCCACAGTTTATGCAACTTATCAGGTGGCACAGGCAGTCACTGAATAGGAGGGCACTTAATCCTTGGGAGGGCGTACTATGCCAGTAGCCAGTCTGATTTCCTGTAGTCTGCGTTCCATTTTCCGGACACAACAGTGCACTGCACAGAGGACGAGGAGAAAACCAATAAAAGGGATGACCAAAGGGGGAAACACAACGGTTGGATGAACCCATGAACGGCTGAGGGCCAGAGAAAATTGATCCATAATGAAGTCACTGTAGTTGAGGAATGTTAGCATATGCATGTTGGGGGAGATAACGGTAATGTTAGTAGATGGCAGGTTGGAAGGCATGTCAATTGGTTGGAAGATGTCATAGGAGTGTTTACGGACTGATTGGTGATAGCGAGTGGCGTAAGTGATGACTGACTCTGATTTGACGGTACAATAGTCCGGTGCTTTGTAGAGACCACGTGCGGATACGGAGCGGACCGAAGTACCAGGACACATGATGGTGACAGAGATGGGGACAGTGAAGAAGAGGTACTGGACGTGGTTGAGGTGAGCATGGTGGACTAGGAGTACAGGAGCTGGAACAAAGGAACAGACCGAGTATATGGAATGGTTACGAACTAAAGCAGACTCACAGGGTGTAGCGCTGCTAGGGAAGATAGCGAAAAGGTGGGCAGCACAGAGACGAGAGGTAGGGGTGAGGGAGGAACACTGCTGGAGGTTGGTGGTAGAAAGGAAAGCAACTGAAAGATGGTCATGGGATAGGAGGAAATATTCTGAAGGAACAGAGACTTGCAATAAGGAGTTGTTGTACCAGAAGGGGAAAGGAATGATGTGGAAAAGGTTGAAGGTGATGGCAGAACGGAGAGAGATATGGACGACAATGGATGTGGTGAGAAGAGTGGCCTCGAGAACTGGATAGTAATATTCGAGAGAGGAGTAAGGGAGTACTGGGGATAAACCGAAAGTAGAGTGAGCCCATTCTAATAAAGAGCAGAGAGCTGAGATAGGTACTAAGTCTGCAGTGACACGTCCATTAACCCGCCGAGTCCCATCGACGTACGATGTAAGTCGCTACTTTTTTCCGCGGACAGACCCAATGACGTACATCGAACGTCACGCAATTGCAAGGCCCATTGTGTGCACATTTTTCAACATTCGCGGGTGATTTTTGGTAGGCGTATGTGGGAGACCTTCCTCTACCTGCTGCCAAGCGGGGTTACTGCCTTGCCCCTCCTAACCCCCTTTCACCCCCCTCCCCCCCACACTGGGCAATTCACCTGTTAGCAGTAACCCAGCCAGTAAAGGTATGTTGCCCTACAGTCTCTCTAATGACGAAAATCACGGTGAAATTGATTCCTGAGGTGGAGGACAAAGAAGCTAGAGGTAGAAACAAACAGAAGTGATGAGGTGGTAATGTCGTAAAGGAAGGTGCCATATACTGGGGTTTTGGGTAAGTGAACAATGCTTATAAACGCCTATATTATTGTGTGAAAACCATTATAGACTTTTACTACACATAAATTCGTACCAAATAAATGAAATAAATACATAATTTAAAGAGGTTTGAATTAGTCAACCCTTCCATAGTTCGTTTTCTTAGCCAGGTACCCTGAAAAAAAGGAAAACGTAAGGTTGAGTGACACCTGTATCAACATTATTTTACCTCAAGATCACGATTTCACTATGAATTTTCGACGTTTCTCGCCGAAAGCGAAGGTTTCAGCCAAAAAACAAAAAGTAGAAAATCGGTCGGGATCTGGGGGTAGGCTGGGTAAAAAAATGGTCGGGACTCGGCGGGTTAATAGCATCGACTAGGATACGAACCAAGGTAGTGACCTGAGAGAGTAGAGAATCAATGGCTAGCTGGAGATTATCCATGTTGAGTTTGAGATAAAAGAACTGAGAAATAACGTTGAGATTGGAGAGGTGTTGTTTTAAGATGTCGGTGAAGTTGTTCAGAGTGGAAGTTACTTCATTTAGGTGGGTTGTAATCTTCTGTAACATAGTGTGTTGGACTTTGGTGTCTCGGCGTTGAGATTCTAGGGCGGAAGCTAAATGAGCTAGGTCAGGTTTGAAGCCAGAAAGGTCACGGGCTGTAGCGACGCCAAACAATCCGCAGAGAATCTCACCTCCGAGGTCAAAGAGACCTCGTTTCACTCGAGAACGACCTACGGGTGGCTGAATGGAGAAAGTGTCATTGAGCTCAGTGAATTTAAGAGAAATGTATTGCAACTGCCAGGAGAGTGGGAGGAAAAGATGATATAAATACTGATTCGGGTTGTGTTTCTCCATGAGGGCTGTGAGGTGGGTCTTGATTTTGTGGAGCTGGTGCGCATAGGCGGGCAGGGCGATGGCTATGTCGGCCAGGGGCGCAAGATCATAGCACAGGGAGGCTACATCTTCAATCAGCATTACCTCGCCTCCCGAGCCGACCAAGGCCCCGGAACGTACTCCACCATCGTCCTCACACGACCCAGACCCTAGGAGGGTCAGCACTGCCAGCAGGTAGACCGCTAACATTATACCTAGAAGATTAGGTGAGAATTAATGGGAGAGTTCCTGGAGAGGTTGATGGGCGGAATGCAGTTTGGATCGATACTGATTGATTGATGAATGAGTAGGTGTAGGTGGAGAGGAAGGAGACCGGATAGGTGGAGATGGGGTAGAGTGAGGGATTTGTGGAGTAGGAGGGAGAGCAGTAGATTGTGCAAGTGATTCTTCCAACACTAGGCCCCGTGGAGCATGTTTCAGATCGTCAGCATGGACCCACTTAGTGTCTGTAGTGGAGAGGTCTTGGATGTGGAACTTGTTGGTTTGTTTATTCAGTACACGATGGGGGCCGGTAAATTTGTCATCCAATTTAGAGGTACGCGTATGGGAATGGGCAAAGACTAGATCACCGACGTCGATAGTGATAGGAGAGGCAGATTTATGTTGGCATTGTATTATGTCCTCCTTAGATGAAGCGAGACTGGACGCTACATACTAATGGATTGTTTGGAAGTTGGCCAGTTTTACTTTGACATGGTCATCCATGTTATAGATGGGGTCTGGCTTTGAGGATAACAGGGTGTATGGTAGGTGTTTGTCAAAACCAAAGAGAGCAAAGAAGGGAGATTCGGCAATGTAAAATCATGTAAAGTAAATTGTTACAAAGGGTTTGGTATAATCAGGGAATGCTAAAATTGGGGCATTGACAAGAGCTCTCTTTAGCGCTTGGAAAGCCTGGGACTGATCGTTAGTCCACACAAAGGATACATTTTTCCTTAGTAAGTGGGTTAGAGGAGCGGCAATCTTTGCATAGTCTTTAAGGAATCTGCAATAGTAACCACTTAGGCCTAGGAAACTTCTGACAGCATCGGTTGTGTTAGATTCTGGGAAATTGATGATCGCCTTAGTTTTGTCGTCATTAATATGAATGCCTTGTGCGTCGACGACATGGCCTAGAAAGTTGATTTTCTTTCTCAGGAAGTCACATTTACTGAGGTTGATTTTCAGGCCTGCTAGCTGTAGGCGTTCCAATACTTGTTATAGTTTGGCAAAATGGTCAGGGACTGATTTACTTACAACAATGATGTCATCTAGGTAAGCAAAAAGAGAGTGGCCCATCATACCACTAAAGACCGAATGAATAAGTCGCATGAATACTGAAGGAGCATTTCTCAAACCAAAAGGAAGTCCCTTAAACTGAAAATGTTCAGAAGGGGTGCTGAAGGCTGTAATTGGGCGAGAGGATTCTTCCATTTCGACCTGCCACTATCCACTGAGGAAGTCTAGGGTTGAGAAGACTACGTTATTTTCACCGAGTGATTCTAACAAATCTGTGAGGACAGGTAACAGGAAACGGTCTGAAACGGTTACGGAGTTTACTTTACGGTAGTCCACTACTGGTGTAAAGTTTCTGTCCTTCTTTGAGACTAGGAAAAGAAGACTATTCCATGGACTGACGGAGGGTTCGATAATGTCCTGAACTAACATTTGCTGTACCATCTGATCTGTCTGTTTTCTCAAGCTGTGAGGTAACCTATATGCTGGTACGTAAATCGGATGAGTTCCTGGCACTAGGTCTGCGTGATGTTTGACTAAGTCTGTCTTGCCCATTTGTTCTCCAGTTAAGGCTACCACATTTCTGTAAGGCTACCACATTTCGAGCTGCTGAGATTTATGCTGTGGAAAATCTTTGCAAGTTAGGTTTGAGAGCAGGTCAGGTGAACGAGTTGGAGCAGATCCCGTAGAGTTAATGGCAGATATACCGGTTGGTTGAATATCATCAGTAGCATAAGTAGGGATAGAGGATTCCTGGCACACCTTTACGGCCGCTGGGTATACTAGGAAATCTCCAATCTTTACACCACTTTTAAGCTTTAGTGGAGCATTCGTGACACTGAACAAGTATAGATAACATTGATTTTCCTCTAAGATCGTGCACCAGGCTGACTCATAATTTAAGCCATTCACACACGTCTCAGGTAGTGTTAGTACATCCACTCCTTCTTTCGCATCTACAACAAGAACAGAGACTTTGGTGAACTCATGCGGTAACAAAATTGTGCACGTATTCGTTACTGCACGCCTCGTCTCTGCGTGTGGGAGAACATCAGTTAGACCTTGTGAGGTAGGTAACTGAGACATGTCTGAGTCAGCTGTAGTGCTGTTGTTAGAGGAGGCTGGAAGAGCCTTTTCTGAATGCTGAGAGGATGTATCATCTGGTGATTCCTTGCTCTCAGTCGGCGAGGGAATGATCTCTGTATTCTCGGGTGATGATGATGATGACGGCTTGGCTTGTTCTGTACTCTTGGGGAGTGTGAGAGTCAGGGGGGACTGAACGACTGAAGTTACTGGCAGTACAGGATGGGGACATTTCATACTTTAGACTGGGAACCCAGAAATGTCTATACTACTACAGGCAGAAAATAATGCAATGGAGTGTTGTGCCACGGTGGGTAAGCCAATAAGGGCATCTGCTGAATATTTCAAGTCGTTAGTTACATGAAATTCCATTGGGAAAGGGAGCAAGGCGCTGTCTAGTTGTACTTCTAAAGTGACTCTTCCCTTGACCTTAAACTCGGAGCCTTCTACACTGCATAGGCGAATGTCTGGGGGTTCAAGGAAACTGACGTGACTGCGGTGGCATTGAATGATGTCTAAGGAGGTATCAGAATTCAAGTTTACTATAGATCCGGTGTCCATGAAGAACGACGTTGGTATGTCATTACTCCGTCCTAGAATGACTAGACATGAGGAAGTGATAGGTCCTACATGGCGGACGGGGAGTTGGTGTTCTGTTGCTACGTCATGTTGGTCCAATAGGGGCGCAGCGCTTCCCCTGACTGGTGGCGATTTAGGTAACGACACTCGTCAGTAGTGTGTGTCGTACTAGTCTTATGATATTTGCATGTACGGTGACGCGAACGGGAAGGCGTACGCCGTCTAGTTTGGGAGTAAGGCCATGTGTGTTTATGGTCGCAACTGTTTGCTCGATGTCCAGGTGTACCACAGTGCCAGCAAAGGATCGAGGACTGTCTGTGTCACGAATTTTCTACATAGTAAAATTATTGTAACGTAAATTGTGACATCGAGTGATTTTGCGGGAGCAACGAATGATTCTGAAATGCACGAGATTTCTCTCATTCTCTCAACTGTCCGCTCGTGTACTTATATTCGCATAAAGTTGTCAAAACTTTCGTCATTCTTTCGCGAGTGATTGTTTTTATGTGCAGACGGTGCATTCCTCTGAGCGATAATTTCTGAATTATCGCTTCCACCTCCCTGGCTGTTACCGGCCACAAACTTTTCACATGCTCCTCATGTCGGACACTCGAAAACATAGCCAGTCTGTTTCGAGTCACGGTGAGTGCGGGTTATGCTTTACGAAAGCTCAAATGATCACTTTTCTTAGCGATTTCAGATCTCAGCTTGTATTGGCGTGTGTTCCTGAAGCTCCCACCAACTTGGTGATCGACTTCACCACGGTCTCATCTATACTGATTAGTATTTCCTTTTGTTTTCCTAGGCTTAAGTTTTTGGATTATTTAGCTATTTGTCTGAGTGTTTGAGTGAGTGCGTTTCCCTTTCTTGATTTGAATTGGAGTCATGTAACGTAAATTTATTTTCTTGTATTCAATAAATTTACAGTTCATTTTCTTGAGCTTTATTAATGTAACAGTCGTGTTTAATTTCCCCACATATTTAGTACACTTTTGCTACTCCACGTTAGCACAACTCTTTATATTAATCACGACTGGTACTTAGGCCAGCTTTTGGCATTAATCCTTAAATCCGTTGTGCTAGCTAGGAGTTTGGCTCAGCCAAGATCCTGATAATTATTATTATTATTATTATTATTATTATTATTATTATTATTATTTTAATGTTAAGGGTAGAAACTAACTTTCTCAGAGGCCAACGGTACAATATTACAGCCTACTTGAGCGTCTAGTCTCTGCTGTGTACCGTTGAGAAAGTCTATCAATTCTCGACTCTAGAGAATTGGCGAACTAAGCCACCATAAAAGTGAAATCGCTACTTGATTTCACGAGTCTATTCTCTCGTAATAAATGACTCGATAGTCATTCCTAGCACACATAGCTATACATTGTATACTCCAATTATACAATATTACATTCTCCTCCTGAAGTACATTTTCCCCCTGACAGTCTGTTCTGTCAGATGCTAGATTATCTAGATCACGACTGGCAGCTGGAGAAAGATTTGTGGCAGGTCTGCCTCATGTGACTAAACAAGAACGGCATTGGTCTAGGGAAGTGGTAGTGTGACAGACCTGAGAGAGCAAGGGTCGGTCTGTGGCCTGACGCGTGTGGTTTGAACCTGTTCTTTCATGGATGGTTTTAGTAATCTGAACAATTTTATCTCCTGGATTGAAACCGATAGCCAGGGCTGTTTCTCTCTGTTTAGGAATAAGCCAATGGAGGAATCTCAAGTAACCAAATAAATCTGCAAGGTTGTTGAGTGAAACCATAGGAGCTCCATTTACGTTCTGTACCCATTTCGTGCCTATAAGTAACTGGCGAATCTCGTTACTAGTGGCTTTCATGGCAGCGATTGCTTCGCGTAGTTTGGCATGTTGGAGGGGGACGCGCAAATCCTCATCCATCTGGGTGAGGAAATTAGTGAACCCAATGAGAGATGCGGCATTTGAATGTTGGCAACAAAGTGTTATGAGTTCCTTACAGAAATTAGCAAAGGTTGTTATGCCATCCAAATGGCCAGCACGGATCGCGGATCCGATATCCGATTTGCTTGGTGTAAGCGACCCATGAGATGAGACTGAGGTTTTCATCTGTAACTGTGGATGTCGGTTTCGACCTCTCTGAGAAAATCATAAACAGACCAAGTGGAGTCCTCGCCGGTAAATTTGGGATGATTGGCATCGTCGAGATAGATAGACTGGGGTGTAGGGGTCATTTGGGTCATAGCTGGAAATGTAGAAGTGATGGGGGTATGAGAGAGAGAGAAGGTCGTGGTAGTTAAGTGTAAGGGAGACGAGAGGTGAAGTGGGGCAGGAGAGTTAATGAGAGTGGTAGGAGTAAGGAGAGAATCAAGCAGTGTAGTAACAGGGGTAGAGGATGAGGTATCTGGATGGGAAGGGTGTGGGGAGGCGAGTAATGAAGTGGTGGGTGGGGAGGCAGGGCGGGGGTATGCGCGTCCGCTACGTAAATGAGTCACTGAATCTTCCTCGGCTGGTGGGTTGTGATCATTGGTTGTTTCTTGACTGAGAGTGGACGGAGTAAGTTCCGTATATGCAAAGTATGACATGTAGTCTGGCGACGTAATATAAAATGAGAGATGAGGAGTGATATATATATATATATTTACAGTATGAAGATGAGAATATGTACCATGAGAATGGAAATGGAAATGTATGGAGATGACGGAATGGTAGTTGCAATAAATAGTAGGTGAGATGAGAGATGAGTAATAAAGACTGGCAGTGAAGGTGAGGATGGAGTGAGGGGTGGAGATGAATTATGACAATAACACAATCTGTAAAGAAAATCAGAGGATAATCTCTATAGAAAGTCAGATAGGTGGATGAGGGGACACTAGTATAGTTACACAGCTGAATGGAGAACGAAGTGGAGGGGAGAGGTGAGGGCGTTGATCAGCTGGTGGGAGAACGGGTGGGCACGTGGTGGGCGGAGCCAGAGGCATGCATGTAGTAGGTATGTAGGATGAGTCTTGGAAGGGGTGGAGCGTCTCGCTGGGCTTGAGCCGATACGTGAATAGGAGGGTTGAGTGGCGCGGTGGTTGTTTAATCGTAAGCAGATGGGAGGCACTCGGGGGTGGAAAAATGTCACCACAGGCAGATGCAAAGCTGCTGGGTGGCAGAGGGCATTGACGTGGTAGATGGAGAGAGTGAACGGCAGACGCTGGAGAGGCAGACGAACAGGAGTCAGAACAGGTGCCTGAACAGGTGTCAGAACAGGGAAGACAGGTGCTGAGGGCGGTGACGTCGATTGTCGTGGCCTGTGTGGGATTGTGGTTGATGTAGAGAACAGCACTGGTGAGGGGAATTGGACACCTGTAGGCAGAGCCGGTATTACGCCACGAGAGAGGGCGAGAGGGCGAGGCCGTTAGAGGCGGTGCTTCTGGTAGTTGTTGGTGGCATTTAAACACTGAAGGAGGCGTTTGGAAACGAGGGTCGATCACCGCTGCTACCAAAAATGTAACACCCCTCTCTTGATGGTTGAAGGAAACTCCTGGAGTAGGTATTTACACCCTTTAATTGTGGAGCACAGAAATACAGGTGTTATCTCTAAGATTCTCAGCCTTCGACTGCCTAGAGTCGAGACATATGGAGTTGATTGGCTAGGCTAGCCTGGGAAGCTCTGCTTATGCTGCGATTCTGGATACAGTGGGGGGGGGCAAACAGTGGGGGGTATACAGTGAGGGAGGCATAATACATACACATATACATATAAGGGGAATGATACACACTATCATAACCCCATACAGAGGTGTAGTTATAATGCATGCTACGAACTGAATCAGAACACCATTAAACCTCACACAGTGACAAGCTCCAAGATCATTGCCCAAATCAACGAAAATATAGCCCACCGAGGACGGATAATTGGAATGAAGCAGGACACTCTACTGCTGAAATATCTCACGAACTAAATGTGTCTCATACAACTGTTGACAAGTGGTGGAGAAGGTGGAGAGCAGAAGGATAACCAAGAGATCGTCCAAGGTCTGTGCCGCCTAGGAGGACTACCACAAAATCATAGAGGAAGCATCAAGAACTCCGGTTACCAATGATGTTGCTATCAAAGACACTCTCCACGTGCAAGTATCGAGTGATACAGCACATCGTTGACTGAAGGAAAGGGGGTTGCATCTTAAAATTCCTGTAGAGAAAGAGAAACTGACTGAGAGACACAGCAATCTTTGCCTCAGATTTGCAGAGACGTATTTGAACAAGAACCTGGATTTCTGGGGCACAATTATTATTTTATTGGACGAAAAAACATTTTCTTCCACAACACATGGTCAAATCCACTGTTATCGACGAATTGGCACCAGATACTCTCGGCAGAACGTTTGCGAAGTCGCCAGAAGTGGCCATGTGACATGTATATGTGTGGGGATGGGTCCACTTATACGGCGTTGGGAGACTTGCAGAAATCGAAGGGCGCTTTAACGCTGAAATATATCTCGAACTGCTGGAGGAGGTGATGCTCCCCACTGTTCAAGCTATGGCTCTTCCCTACCCAGAGCGGATTCTGTTTGTGCAGATAAATATAGAATTAAACTTACGCTGCCATAAATAAGCTCATTTGATTGTTCTTTAAATTATATAAATCTCTAGAATGTAATAAGCCATAATGAAAATAT
>JAGKTI010029814.1:0-12563 GCA_018397915.1 Birgus latro
CCTTCCACACCACTCTCACACTACCACATCACTTCCACACAACCCCATTACTTCCACACCACCACCACCACCACCACCCTCACCACCACCGCCACAAATCCTACTCCTCTTCGTGACGTGAACTTCAGCAACGCCTCGGAGATGGGAAACGCGATTAGGCAGGTCGAGAGGTTGTACGGGAGACAGACAGGCAGGCAGTCTGGGTGGAGGATACAAAGATGTCCGAAAAGACCACAGCGAGCAGGTGAAAGAAAAAAATGGCTATATATACTTTTACAACTGCGTAAATAGAGACACGAGTTGTTGTTGTTGCTTTTGTTGTTGCTGTTGATGTGATCCAATTCTCATCCGAAACGTAAACTCGGTAGATTTTTAAGCTACCCTTCTCCTGCAGTCTACTTTTCGGGAGATAGGGAAGAAAATGAGGGACGTTTTTATTACTGAGCAGTTGAGTCACTCGGTTATATCGATGCCAACACAAGAAGGCATCCATCTGTTAGTAGATTTCCTTTGGAGAGAGAAACTCCGTGCTCTGGTAGTTATTTAAGGAGTTTATTACGCACTCTTACAACACAGTCTAGTCTTCTCAAGTGACACCCCAGAACTAACTCTTCTGCTCAAGCCGGGCGTGAAAACGCGAACCAACTCAGCGTTTTTAGTGGGGGCACATATGCAGTGAGGGGGGGCGGCATAGATACACAGCTATACAGACGTAACGGGGATGGTGTCTCCTGACACTAGAGAGGAATTGTATGGGGGTTTGTTTATGCTACTTAGGCAGGTGGGGCGTTTGTACAAGGAGGGAGTATGATATAGGGGTAGAGGGAGGACATGGCCATGTCAAGGGTATGTAATCTAGTAATATATGAGGTTAAATATGTAATGTAGTAATATATAAGGTTAAATATAAGATACACAAGGATTAAGGTATGGGTATGTGGCCAGTAAGGTTCTGAGATATACATAATACTTGTAACTCTTTTCTATATAGTTTGCACATTTCTCTCTATTTTGTTGTTGTTGTTGCTAGTCTCTGTATGTCACACATTACTGTAATAGAGAAATGCCATCATTTGCTGGAGGTACTATTTCTCTCCACAGTTTGTTTATTTATCAGTTGGCATTGGTAGTCACTAAATGTGAGGGGACTAAGTACGGGTAGTTTCAACGTCTTGTGGAGGTCGCACTATTCCTGTTGTGATGCTGATTTCCTGCAGTCTGCGTTCCATTTTCCTTACACAGCAGTGCACTGCACAGATTATGAGTAGAAAACCTATGAAAGAGATAACCACAGGGGGAAACACAACTGTTGGATGAACCCATGAACGGCTGAAGGCCAGAGAAAATTGATCCATAATGAAGTCACTGTCGTTGAGGAATGTTAGCATACGCATGTTGGGGGAGGTGATGGTAATGTTAGCAGATGGCAGGTTGGAAAGCATGTCGATTGGTTGGAAGATGTCATAGGAGTGTTTACTAACTGCTTGGTGATAGTGAGTGGCATAAGTGATGACTGACTCTGATTTGACGGTACAATAGTCCGGTGCTTTGTAGAGACCACTAGCAGGTACGGAGCGGACCGAAGAACCAGGGTACATGATGGTGACAGAGATGGGAACAGTAAAGAAGAAGTACTGGATGTGGTCGAGGTGAGCAAGGTGAACTGGGAGTTCAGAAGCTGGAACAAAGGAACAGGCCGAGTATATATATATATTTTTTTTTTATGTGTCCGACTCTGGGCATAGGCTTCACAGCCTGCTATCAAGGCCCAGTCGTCCTCCTACAATCTACATGTGGAATGGTTGCGAACTAAAGCAGACTCACAGGGAAGATAACAAAGAGGTGGGCAGCACATAGATGAGAGGTAGGGGTGAGGGAGAAACATTTCAGGAAGTCTGTGGAAGAAAGGAAGGGAACTGAAAGATGATCATGGGAGAGGAGGAAATATCCCGAAGAAACAGACTTGCAATAAGGAGTTGTTGTACCGGAAGGGAAAAAGAATGATGTGGAAAAGGTTCAAGGTGATGGCAGAACGTAGAGGAATATGGACGACGATTGTATTTGGTGAGAAGAGTGACCTCGAGAACTGGATAGCAGTAGTATTTGAGAGAGGAGTAGGGGAGTACTGGGGATAGACCGAAAGTAGAGTGAGCCCATTCTAATACAGAACGGAGAGCTGAGATAGGTGCTTAGTCTGCAGTGACACGTCGATTAATAGCATCGACTAGCATACGAACCAAGGTAGAGACTTGAGAGAGTAGAGAGTCAATGGCTAGTTGCAGATTATCCATGTTGAGTTTGAGAGCAGAAGAACTGAGAAATAACGTTGAGATTTGAAAGGCGTTGTTTTAAGATGTCGGTGAAGTTGTTCAGAGTGTAAGTTACTTCATTTAGGTGGTTAGGTGGACTGTAATCTTTTGTAACATAGTGTGTTGGACCTTGATGACTCTGCGTTGAGATTCTAGTGCTGAAGCTAAATGAGCGAGATCAGATTTGAAACCAGAAAGGTCACGGGCTGTAGCGACGCAAACAAGCCACTTAAAATCTCACCTCTGAGGTCAAAGAGACCTCGTTTCACACGAGAACGACCTACGGGTGTCTGAATGGAAAATGTGTCATTGAGCTCAGTGAATTTGTCAGATATGTATTGCAACTGCCAGGAGAGTGGTAGGAAAAGATGATATAAATACTGATTTGGGTTGTGTTTCCCCATGATGGCCTTGAGGTGGGTCTTGATTTCGTGGAGCTGGTGCGCAAAGGCAGGCAGGGCTATGGCTACGTCAGCCAGTGGCGCAAGATCGTAGCGCAGGGGGACTACATCTTCAATAAGCATTACCTCGCCTCCCGAGCCGACCAAGGCTCCGGGACGTACTCCACCATCGTCCTCACCCAACCCGGACCCTAGGAGGGTCAGCACTGCTAGCAGGTAGACCGCTAACATCGTACCTAGAAATTTAGGTTAGAATTAATGGGAGAGGTCCTGGAGAGGGTGACGGGCGGAACGCAGTTTGGATCGATATGTATTGGTTGATGAATGAGTAGGTGTAGGTGGCAATTAAGGAGACTGATGGATAGGTGGAGGTGGGGTAGATTGAGGGATTTGTGGAGTAGGATGGGTAGCAATAGGCTGTACAAGGGACTCTTCCAACACTGGGCCTCGTGGTGCACGCTTTAGATCGTCTGCATGGACCCACTTGGTGTCTTTAGTGGATAGGTCTTGTATGTGACAATTGTTACCTTGTTAACTGAGTTCGTGGTGGGGCCTGGTAAATTTGTCATCCAATTTAGAGGTGCGCATATGGGAATGAGCAAAGACTAGATCACTGACGTTGATAGTGATAGGAGAGGCAGATTTATGTTGGTGCTGCATCATGTCTTCCTGAGATGAAGCGAGATTGAATGTTACATTCTGTTGGATTGTTTGGAAGTTGGCCAGTTTTACTTTGACATAATCATCCATGTTATAGATGGGGTCTGGCTTTGAGGATAACAGGGAGTATGGTTGGCTCGTGGTGGATGAGACTGGTAGTGAAGACGACTTGGCTGAGAGAGTTACAACCACCCTCAGTGGTGGGAGGCTGGCTCGGTGGTTGGGAGTCGGTACGTGAATACGGGGCATTCACATCTGGAGACCGTACGTTGGGTAGGAGAGGCACCTAGGGTCGAGGCTGTGAGGGGCAGGGGCGAGGCAGATTTCCCCACGGGGCAGGTGCAAAGGTGGTGGGGAGTAGATATAGTGGGGTGGTGTAGGGGTGAACGGCAGACGGGGGTGAGGTGACACCTTGAGAGGAGGAAGCCTATATGGCAAGCACGGAACAGGTGTCGGGAACAGGTGAGACAGGTGCGTAGCTCGGCGGTGGTGACACTTGCGGCCAGGAGCAAGGTGTATGGGTGGGGGCGTTTTAGAGACTGGCGCTGATGAGTTAAGTTGCACACCTGTAGAGGCAGACTCGGTATTACACCACGTGAGGCACCAACGGGGTGAGGCTGTGAGATGTGGGCGTTGGGTATTTGTTGGTGTTACTAAACACTGTAGGAGGCGGTCAGAAGCGATGGTTCGAGACACCGCTGCTACCAAATGTTAGTAGAATTCCTTTGGAGATAGGAACTTCGTGCTCTGGTAGTTATTTATGGAGTTTATTACGCACTCTTACAACACCGTCTAGTCCTCTTGAGTGACGCCCCAGAACTAACTCTTCTGCTCAAGCCTGGCGTGAGAACGTGAACCAACTCAGCGTTTTTAATGGGGGCACATATGTAGTGAGAGGGGGGGGGGCATAGATACACAGCTTTACAGACATATAACGGGGATGGTACACTTCTCTAGCACCACAAATACGGGTAGGTGGAGGATATACTGAGATTCTGGCAAAGATCACAGATAAAACGGCAAAGAAAATGTGGCTATACAAACTGAGAGGGTAAAAATCACAACCAACATCGGACACAACAAGCAGTAAACATTATTATGGAGACAGATTTTAGCAGCACAGAAAAAAATAAAAGTTCATCATTAATCATACATAAATTTGGCAAAGATCAAATCCATAGGAAATAAAGAGAAGTTCTGCACCATTATACAAACACATGAACAGGTGTGCAGCTAGACATAACGAAAGTAAAATGCGTTTATTATTTACAGGATAAAAATTACGAAAAAGAAAAACTTACTATGATTAAAAGATGGTTATCTGAATATGAAACGAAAGTTTTTACTGCTAAGGATTTCCGACGATAAAATGAAACCGTCTAGTATTAATCAGAATTAAATAATTGAAGGGTTAAGGAGGCTCTCGCACCTCTTCCTGTAGCTTTCATATAATTTCATAGCTTCGTGCCTGTTATTCATGTCTTTTTGTGCTAACATTACGTTGCATAAATAATGTACGAAGCAAATAATAATAAGAAAAAAAAATGAAGTGCAGTCGTATTTCAGACATTTGCAAGAAAATAATTTGCGAGAGAAGAGGAATTAGTCACCTTAACGCTCGAATAAATGATCCTCAGAGAGAGAGAAATAAAAAGTAGCTCTTAATCGTGAGTGTAGTACCTCCACGGGCTGCTTAACCCTCTAACATTACAATCCAATCCCCCTCCCGTTACGAACTGATTCTGGGTTTGATTCAGTCTCACTCCCCTGACAGATCCTAAGGCCTAGGCTCTCATGTGGTATTTTTAGTTCCCTTAAGATATTTTGAGTTCCTGTAAGATATAGTACCGTGCGACATTTAGTTCCCGCAAGAACTATTTTGTTCCCATAGGTTTAATATAGTCCGTTTGAGAATAAAGATGTTTAAATCCTTTACTACAATGATTCATTAGAGCTAAGTATATAGCATCTTACCTCCAGACGATTTTAGTAACGGCCACATGGAACTTTTAGATGTAAAGAATTGATCTAGCTTACTATGTATGTTTATTTGGCCCTATGTTTTGTATAAATTATAAGTGAGATAAGCACGTCCAGTACCCTCTCCTACTGATGGGATTAATTTACATTCTATATCTAATCATGTCACTGAAAAACACTCTGAGCTGAATTCAATCGTCTGGTGGTGACTTGGATAGTAAATATGCGTCCTCTTTCTAATGGATATTAGCTCTTCCAGAAGATCTTGAATTCCCCTGAAAATATGGGCCAGTGCACTGAGTGGTCCTGCCATCTGGTAGGAGTCTGTGAACTTCTCCCAAATACATGATTTGTGAGTGTGAGGGTTACATCTATCAGTATTTGACGTTATTCTACCCAAAGCTAGCTAAAACTGAATGTTGTTATGTTGAACATCAGATTTGCACCAACAAAACTAAGGGTTCTACAATATTCATGGACTTATAAAGAAGATTGGTTGGGAAAAAAAAATAGTATACAAATGTATGCTCTACTCCCGACTCAGGTGATTCTAGGGATGTATTAAAGAGGGTTTATGTGGAAATAGTGCCTTCATGCATGTATAATGACCAGGGCAGTAATTTCTGGGGGGGGCAAATGTTTTCTGTATATTAATTTGTCAAAACTTCAACTAAGATTGAGGGTTTAATAACAACTCATGAAACTGATAAAAGTTTGTAAGTAAAATTTGATAATATACGTCGAATATCATCTTAACCCGTCACGTCCGGACCGATTTCCCCCCTCCGATATCCCCCAGTCCCGAGTAATTTTGGAAATTTTCTTTTTTGGCTAAAACATCTGCTTTTGTTAAGAAACAAAGGAAACTCAACAAGAAAGTGGTTACCTGGGTCCAGAAGTGGTCAGAACAGGTGAGCCCCTTGGTGCAGGTATCACATCTGTCACTGACGTGTCTGACTCTCACGTTTTCTATGGTAGGTAATTTTGGGAGAAACAACAAAGAACACATTTACATTTTTTGAATTGGAAATAATAAACAATCAGAACAACAATATAATGGTTCTCAATGAGATATATAGGAAAAATAAGCACTGTTCCATTGCACGAGCATAGCGAGTTTGGTCACCTTCGTAACATTGAGTCGCTATGTTTCTTGTTTCAGGAAACATATCATTTTCTCTACTTGCATAATACTGCTTCAATGACATTTTACCATTTATGACTTTATGTAAGTGTTTTCAGCTGTTTACATTCATTACGATGATATTTAGGATAAAGATAGCGTATATTTGCATACTCAGCGCACTCACTATGACTCTTCTTTCAACATACATTACATTTTTTATAGTTTCATATTAATGTTTCAATGACATAATAATATTTTTCACCCAGTGTAAATGTTTTCACCTTTTTACAATCCATATGATGATATTTAGTGCACTGCTAGTGCATAATCAGCATAATCACGTAGCAAGCACACTCGCTACCACTCGTCTTTTGACTTAGAATATATTTTTGCACTTACATAATAATTTTCAACTAAAATTACACCCGTTTCCACTTTATACTAATACAGTATTTACATATATACGTGCCTAATTTATTACACTGAGCGTCAGAATATCGCATCTTTATACACTCGCTAGGAATGTTTTGACTTCGAAAATATTTATGCACTTACATAATAATTTTCAACTAATATTACACCCGTTTCCACTTTATACTAATATTTACATATTTACGGGCCTTATAATAACACTGGGCATCTATACGTCGCATATTTTCCTGAGAATGAGCGTCATATCGCAATCACACCATATCAGAAGTGCGTTAACGTGTGATATTCCCTAAAACAAGGATGAATGCAGAGAGACCCACGTCACACTCCAAGGTCTCATAGCGGGTGTCTTTTCTCTGAGTGTTGGGTCACACTCGGGAATTACCACACACATGACACCTGCATTGGGGCCTAGGTCTGTTTGGCTGGGGCGGAATAGGAGTGGCAAAGTGCCAAGTGGAAATTCTCAGGGGAGTTTGGGCAGTAGGGGCAGTGCGGGGTTGTTGTTGTGTTCTCTCATCAGCATACTTGGCTATAATCTCCCGGCCAAGCTCCCTGACAAACCCTTCAAAGGTTTCCTGCACACCTGTTGTCATGACATGCAGGTGGTGGCAATTTAGGGCAGTTATATCGAGCAGGTGAAAGAAGAGCTTCTTGTACCACTTCATCGTGGTCCTGGCACACTCTACACTCGATATCATGGAGTCTGACTGGTCCACGAGCCGCAAGTTGATGTTATAATCAAGCACACACTCAGGTTTCCAGAAGCAGCGCCTGCTCTCGCTGCGGTAATCCATGGACTCTGTGCTGTGCATCAAGGGGGAGACCTCTCTGTTGTGGCTCCACACTGTTGCTAGGATGTTGTTAGCCTTGAAGAAGACCACCTCATTCTTGTCCAGTTTCCGACCGACCTTGACCATGTGACGCCGGTTCACCTTGATGGTACCACAGAGTCCTTTGTCATGCAGGTGTAGATAACGAGCGAGAAGAAGGCTAGTGTACCAGTTATCCAGGTAAAAGACGTGACCACGATGAAGGTACTCTTCAATCATTGTCTTCACCACTGCTCCCGAGAGTCCAATATTCCGATCTTCTATTATGTCTGTCTGTGCACCGGTGTACAAAACTATGTCTTGCACATAACCAGTCCTACAGTCACACATAACAAAGATCTTGAACCCAAAACGGTGCCTTTTGCTGGGAATATACTTGCAAAAGGAAATATTGCCTCTCCACAACACGAGACTCTCGTCTATGACAAGGTCTCTATAGGGATAAAATAAGGAACGGAATGTTTGCCGTAGGTGATCAAAACCAACCTAATTCGCCTCATCTTATCTGTGCCATTTACATTTGCAGGATCATAAGCATCGTAAAAGTGGAGGCGGCTGAGAATTTGCTGAAACTGATTACGGCTCATGATCTTGCCAAAGATCGGTGTCTGCATGAGAGGGTCCATAGTCCAGTATGACGGAATTCTGTTTTTATGTAAAATACCCATCAAAAGTACCAGGGCAAAAAATATGAACATCTCTGCTAGGGAGACAGGGTAATCATAAATTATTGAATGCATGCTCCTTGTGCCCAGTCGTTCACTCTTACGGCACTGGCTGCTTGCAAAACGGTTGGTTTGTTCCACAATCTGCTCAACAAAACCCTCACCGAAAAACAGGTGGGAAAAATCCAGCCTGGTGGAGCCAAGGTGAATCCCAGGAGTAATGCAGCCAGCGTGCCCCTGCTCAGTGAATGGGTGAATGATGGGAGAAAAATCACTCCCATCTTCCCAATTCCAAGTAACATTACTGTCGCCCACATCGTCCCCATCGTCGCCTTCGTAGGGGTGGGGAAGAGATGCTGGTGGGGGAGGTTGGGGAGGAGGAGTGGGGAGGGCTTCTCCACTCGCACTCCTCTTCCCTCTGCCTTTACCCTTTCCCTTTCCTTTACCCTTATGGCCTTGGGAAACATCAGGGGGCTGTGGGGAGGAAGTTCGGGAATACTGGGGAGCATAAGACGTGCTGGGGTGGGGCTCCTCACCTTCCTGCTCCATCACCACACCACGTGATTCACCCCACTCCCTCACCGCTCCACGTGAGCCGGTCTGTTGCCTCACACCTGCCCGTGAGCGCGATGACTCACTCACTTCTCCCTCCCTCCACGCCACTTCCGCCCTCCCCAAACAAAACACTAGGCCCATACCTTAGTGAACAACATACTGTCCACTCGGGGCCGCGATGAGTGATGATCTCGCGGCCATACGACGTGGCAGCACGTCCCACGGCTCCCTCCTCGTCCTTGCTTTCCGGCTCCACATCACGTAGGGGCTGCAAAGAGGTGATTGCACGATGTTTTGGTGCAGGCTGGCCCTCTCTAGCGGCACGATAAGTGACATAGCGCCACTTCCTCGGGGACGAGACCTCCTCATCATTGCTGCTACTTTCCTCCTCCTCTGGTTGCGCATAATCGTTGTCTGCCACCTCATCATCGTGGGCGAATCACTGTCGCATGTGAAGGCGTCCAGGGAGTCTTGCATTTGTTCCTCTAAGAGACCTCGGCGCGCCATGTCTGACCTGGATCACTGCTAACAAGTGAGTGAACGAGGTGCGGCCGCACGTGGGTCACGTGGGGTCACCGAGTGTCCCCACCTGGTGGCAGATAGGGGAGGGTCTCCCGTGCCTATGTACCCAAAATCAAGTGAGAGATTTGAAAATTTTGCAAATTATGAACCTTGCAATTGTGCGACGTACCGGTATGTCGATGGGTCTAGCTGTAACAAAACGTCGAGACGTACCCATACGCCAATGGTACGCCTCAGGTTAAATCTTGTTGGCACAACTATTTGAAATGCACTCTGGTAGTGTTCTATGTTTTTCAATGTTTATGTTGTGTGGCAATGCTGTTATTTTCAATCGCCAAGCATTGTCAATAGCTCTCTGTTGCGTTCTGGCCTGTGGGTTTTTCTCTCAAATGTGCTTTGGATTATGTTTCAGCATTTTGTTATCATAATTCTATCTTGAGATTGAGAGACTTGCTTGAGGTCCACAATGACCCACATCCAGCTAAACTATATGCTGAGTGTTCATTCTAGGAGACGTGACAGTCCTGATATGAAGGAGGTTTTGAACGAATTTATTGACACAACAGAGAGAAGAAAAGCCATGTTTGCTCGTGTCTGACATGTTGAATATTTTGTGCACATTGTATGCTGGAAACTGTATATTTTAAGATCAAAGTTTTTATGATGAAATGCAAATGTGTGTGTGTGTGTGTGTGTGTGTGTGTGTGTGTGTATGTGTGTGCGTGTGTGTGCGTGTGTGTGGCAAGTATATGTTATGGAAGATGTGTGACCCTTAATATGAATGAAAACAACATTGGGCTTATAAGGCTGAACATGAAAATGAAAAGGAAGAAAAACTTGGAGTGTTTTTTTTTTCAAAATTTAAACAATTCTATGCAGGTCTGATCGAATATTTCCAAATTTGATCCAAAATAATCATAAACTAAATCATAATAGCCTAGTACTTAGTTTTTTGTAATTGTTTCCAAAAGAATAAAGGTAGGGCGGTATATTTCAACCCGAATCCTACCACAGGCGTGTAGGAACAATCTTGATAAGGGTGCAGCACATTACATCAAAAATGTAGAATGGACAAATTATTAACCCGCAGAGTCCCATCGACGTACAGTGTACGTCACAACTTTTTTCTGCGGACAGACCCAACGACGTACACCGTACGTCACGCAATTGCAAGGCCCATTGTGTGCACATTTTTCAACATTCGTGGGTGATTTTTGGTAGGCACATGTGGGAGACCTTCCTCTACCTGCTGTCAAGTGGGGATACTGCCTGGCCCCTCTTAATCCCCCTTCCCCCCCTCCCCCCACACTGGGCAATTCACCTGCTAGCTGTAAGCTGGCCAGTAAAGGTATGTTGCCCCACGGTCTCTCTATTGACGAAATTCACGGTGAAAGTGATTCCTGAGGTGGAGGACAAAGAAACAAAGAAGCTAGAGGTAGAAACAAACAGAAGTGATGAGGTGGTAATGTCGTAAAGGAAGGTGCCATATACTGGGGTTTTGGGTAGGTGAACAATGCTTATATACGCCTATATTATTGTGTGAAAACCATTATAGACTTTTGCTACACATAAATTCGTACCAAATAAATGAAATAAATACGTAATTTAAAGTGGTTTGAATTAGTCAACCCTTCCATAGTTCGTTGTCTTAGCCAGGTACCCTGAAAAAGAAGGAAAACGTAAGGTTGAGTGACACCTGTATCAACATTTTTTTTTACCTCGGAATCGCGATTTTACTATGAATTTTCGATGTTTCTCACCAAAAGCGAAGGTTTCAGCCAAAAAACAAAAAGTCGAAATTCGGTCTGGATATGGGGGTAGACTGGGTAAAAAAACCGGTCGGGACTTGGCGGGTTAAACTTAGTCACAGTTTGAGCTGAAAGTTCAGACTGGCAGAAAGTGAAGCCTTTTATTTAAAATACTGGATGGTCTGCAAACTTAAGCGGTTTGATTTAATTTTAAGTTTCTAGTACGGAGGTATATACATTCTGTGTAGCCCCACAAAAATATGTTGAAAATTACGGACCGTCTTATGGCGCATCCACACATGTGCTCAAACAAGTGTTGGCAACAAGTTAGCAACACAGTAATGAACATGCTGTGAACATGTTGGAAACAGCAGAGTCCAGACCATGTTGGGAACATCATGATGAAGTCTCAGCTGCCTCGTATGGACACACTTATCCCATCACCTCTTCTCTCAGTGTTCGAAACTGCACTGAGACATGTTTGCATACATCAGTCCAAATACTGCTAAAAACATGTTCCCGAACATGTTGCCAGCTGTGTTGCCAACATATGTCTGAGTACACGTGTGGATGCACACTTAGACGGTAAATAATTCGAATAAGGGTAATAGGATTTCCATTTCCTAAAAACAATGATGAAAGATAAGGATAAATTTACCATGAGACATATCAGTATGATACCCGGCTCTGCCACACGTACAACTGTAAACAAAGACGAAACTGACGAGATGCGTCAGTGACAGGGATCACTTGGTTACGTGACATTGACAATAAGAACAGTTAGCAAAATGATGAACTTTGTTTGCACTGTGGCTAACTGCAAATCTGGTTCAACTGCCAGTTCAGATCAGCACTCATTCATGAAACAAGTGAAAGGATGGGCCAGGTTTCCAACAAAGATGGACGCCAAACGTCATAGGTGCTGGGAGATGCGATATAGAAGAGGTGTTGAGTGGACAGCAACCAGGACAACATGTCGTACATTGCTCCGGCAGCGAAATTTAACCCACCCAGTCCTGACCGCTGTTTACCCAACCCACCCCCAAAACCTGACTGATTTTCAACTTGTCTTTTCTTGGCTCAAACCTTCGCTTTTGGTGAGAAACATCTAGAATTCAGTGAGAAAGCACTCAACTGAAGTGAAAAATATTCTAAACAGGTAAGAGATCGCTCACCTGACTATCGTTTTTTATTATGCCGTGCTCCATAAAATACACTCCCCATGCGAGGGAAACTTAACCAAAACCACACAGCCTCGTAGATATTTATTTATTTGATACGAATTTATATGTAGTACAAGAGTATATTGCTTTTCACACTATAATATAGGCG
>JAGKTI010029816.1:0-10580 GCA_018397915.1 Birgus latro
TGTGTGTGTATGTATGTAGATATGTATATATATCTTTACGAGTTTACCTTAATGACCTGCAGTTTCGACCCCTATCGTTAGGTTACGTTAGCGTTTCATGTGTGGGCGAGCTAAGTTCGTTAGAATAATTTACATTAGTTCAACTTAAGCTGACTTGGGTTAGGTTCAGTATGACTGAATTACCCTAGACATATAAAACTGATGGTATGAAATGCCTTATGAAAATATACTATGCTCTCGGTGCTAATTCTCTCTTGGTCTTTCGGGTGTTCCTGTCTGTGTTCCTCCACTACACTGTCTCCCTACCCCCTTCTACCTCATTCCCTCCTCCAACTTGTTATCCCTCTCCCTCCCTGTCTTCCTCCCATTTCACCTTTTTCCCATATCATCTCTCCTGCAACCTCTGTTGGTACACATTCATTTTTTTTTTTATTAAGCACCAGCATGTTCATTGCACCTTGCCCCTTAATTATTCGTGACACATCTAATATTCCATACTACAGGTAACATTATATTTAATCTCGGTATCAACAAAAGTACAATCATGGTTTATCACTATTATTCCCCTCTCATCCCCATGTTCTCGCCCCCTTTCTCAAAACCTTCATTACAGTCCTCCCTCCATTATTGACTCACGAGATACAGTAGCTTTTGAGTCTGGCATTGGGGTTGTATTTGTTACTCGCTATCTACATCCCATTTAATGTCTTCCCAATTCTTGTCCCTATCACACTCCCACAGCCCCTTCTACCTCACCCTGGCATGCATATAACGTTATCAGAATTACTATTTCAGTATTATGAACAATCGGCTACACGTCCCCCTGCAGCATATAATGCAAAATCTCGCGAGAGGCGTATAGATAAATCAGATGTCTCTCTCCTTTCATTCATTGTCCACTATTTGCCTACTTCAGTTATAATTCATTAAAAGAATCGATTTTAGAGCAGCCTCTGTGTCTTGAGTCACTGAAGTTTGTACCGAGGTGTCGATCACTGGGTGTTTCGTAAGTCAACGTGGTTTTATTACCCTTAACCAAGGTGTGGGTATAGAGATACTGACCAGCAGTATTATATTTTTCATCTTGAACCGTTTGGTTTCGGAGTTTATGGTCTCCCTGTAATTGGGAATATATATTGCAAAAATCAGGTTTTTACTTGGGTCATCAATACTAAAGATGCATCGTGTAAATTGGGGTTTTGTCGCCACATAACAAATGAAGCTAGCGAAAGCGAAGGAGATGAGCGATCGGGAGCAATAGAGAAAAAAAAAAAGGAAGGAAGGGGAAACGGTAGGGCCAGAAGGAGGAGGAGAGGTAACTAGTTGAGGGAAGGACACGGAATGGAGGGGAAAAGAGAGTGGAGCGGGACATTGGAATGGGAAAGGGAGATAACATACGGCACTTCATACCATCACGCCATCAGTTTATTGTATTCTGCATTTCAGACAATTATTACGTACAATGAATTGAGAAAATTGCGTTCCGTGCATGTCTCCGAAAGTTAAACATAGGCCATTAAAATGCATGTATGTCAACTCTTCTCCATACAGTATTGCCAGACACCCAGGCTTATTTCATGCCTGCTGGCCTAACGTGAATTTTTACCTGATAATTTCACCAATCTGACCATGGCTAAGCACCCTGTCGATGTGTTGCTGAATCTGTGTGGAATGTTGAGATTGTGAAAAAGCTGTTTTGAAGCTTACTGGAATGGCAAGAGGTTACTGGTAATCTGGTTCCAAGATTAATGTTTTTTGTTGGGTTGACGGAAGTGTTGATTAGTATTTAGAGATCTTATGTAATGTTCCTAGCTCCCTTGACACTGGAATACACAAATAAGAACAGCTATGACTCTTTGTTGCTTATCGTTACAGGAAGCTGAAATTGGCCTGGGTCCATTCTTCATGACTCAGATCAGGTTCAAGTACATGCACCTCTCTCAGTACGTCGCCCACTTCGAACACAAAGTCACCGCCGCTCTAGGCCGCCCTGAGGTGGACCCGTGGGGCTTCCTGCTACCTCTGTCACCACTGGTGTGGGCGGCTGTGGTGACAGCGCTGCTGGCAGTGATCACTGCGATGCTGATCCTGCCATCATGCCTGCCTACTGACCCACAATACTCATCTAGGCGGGACCCAAACATCCTTAACTGTGTTCGAGTCCTTCTTCAAGAAGGTTAAGTCTTTAAAATATATTGACTTCCTATAGCTGAATAAAATAATATTGCATAATCCTGAATGAAATATGTTGTGATAGGGCACAACTTACGGCAATTGTAAAGCTAAAAGGGCGGCGAGTACTGGCGAGATGAGAGTTGCACGAAAACTTTTCTCCAAACAGACGTAACGAAATCATCTGGTTGGTGGTGGGAGCGAATGGTGCTGGGGGTGTGGATGCTGATGGTCCTGGTGCTGACACAGAGCTACGCCGGCAACCTCATGTCCCTCCTGGCCGTCAGGCACATCAGCCAAGCTTACCAGAGTCTCAGGAATGTCCTCGACGATCCAAGTGTTGTGCTGATACTTACGGCGGACACTTCAAACTTACCGTATTATCGTGTAAATATCTTACCCCTCTCTCTCTCTCTCTCTCTCTCTCTCTCTCACTCTCTGTTTACATATATATATATATATATATATATATACACACACTCGCATACTAGTCCGAAATTTTGGTTATGTATAAAACAAGAAATGACTGTTGAAGATTCGTGGTCATCTACAGCTTAAATTCAGTTTCGGCTTTTCATCATCAGCAAATTGATAGCGGTTGCCATGTAAAATATTTTAAATAAGAAATTGCCCTTCCTTTAAAAGATGCGGTAACCTATTTTTATTAAGGCGGTTAAGTTATTGTCAATATAGTATCCCGAACCCGTTCATGAATATAGCATAAGTACATATAATTGGCAAATTATGTATGTGATGTCGGAATTATTTTAGCTCAACAAAGCCATGTGCAGTCCTTTGTGATTAGTGTGTTACTTGTTAAGTCAGGTAGCAGAAGGTCCATTGCAAATGGGTAAGGATGTATACCCAACGAAACAGAGGGAGATAAACTAGGAACCTTAAAGGCATAGCTGGGCTCTCAGGAGAGTCATGCCTTGATCTTTGTTAGGTCAAAGGTGTGCAGTCCTTATAGTTGCCATGGCTCATGAGTCAACAGCCTCAGCATTGGCGGCAGGAGCTGACCTTGTGGTCTACAATGAAAGAATCTCACTGGGATGATCGGGCGTAAATATATTGCAGGTCTCGTGATAATCCATGAAACTCTACTCTTTTTACACCAGCTTTGCCTAAAATTGCCACTTCTCCATCTTGAATGTCGAGTTATATTAGTAAATTAACATTATGATCCTTATCACAAAGAGGTGGTATGGATAGGATGTAGAGCCGAAGCATTGTCTTTCTGCCACTCAGCTACATGAAACAAGCTACAGAAAGAAGAAAATTAGGGCCAGATTATGGAAAAACAGTATATGAATGAAGGAAAAGCATTCAGGAGCCATATGTTAATCGCCCGCCGGAATATGCTGTTGCCCAAGTAACAAGCTACTTAGAAACCAAAATGTAAAGATAATTAGCAAAACTCTTCGGAATTCAATCACCGTGTTTCACAAAAAGCTAATCCAAATTAAAACTAGTTGACTTTTGGCAGCCATTTTGGTGACCTTGATCTTGATCCCGAGTGCCCATTTTCGAACTCGTCCAAGATTTGGGCCATATCTTGATACCCTGAAGGTTTCATGTTGATAAGTCACGCCGTTCATGAGCTATACCTGCAACACACACACACACACACACACACACACACACATACCGACAGACAGACGCAGAGACGCGGAAAAAAATATTGTCACTAGATGGTGGGGGATAATGACAATTACACAACACAGGTTTTGAGAACCCAATGAGAATCGATGAATCAGTCAAAATGATAAGTATCTATCAGTCAGTCTATTGCCAGACGACTTAATCCCATTAGAGGTAGCCATAAACAAATCTCTTCCATGTTGCCCTGTCCTCCGCCACTTCACTGCCCCCCCCCCCCCTCCCAACTCACACACACCCTTTTCATATACATCTCCACTCCATTCCTCCATCTCATCCTCAGCATCCCCCTCCATCATCCTCCCTCCACCTCACTGACATTCACTCTCCTCATTCACCTTTTGCTCTCCATTCTCTCCAAATGGCCAAACCACCTCAGTGTATTTCTCCTAACGCTTTCTTTCACATCCACATCCACACCACAACACTCCTTCACTTCTTTATTTGTCAGTCTGTCTCTCCATGTAACCCCACATGCTCCTCTCAAATAACTCATTTCCACTGCTGTTAGTCTTGGCTTGTCTCCTCCAGCAAGGTCCAAGTTTCGCTTCCATTCATTAGAGTTAGAATCACAGTATTATCATGCAATGGCATTTTTACTTCCATGCTTACTTCCCTGTTTGTTATCACTTCTTTCAAAGAACCAGCAGCCTTTCTTCCTTGTTGTACCTTTCAAGCACGTCATCGTCCAAACTTACATCCCTAATCATCACATTACCTAAATACATAAATGCACTCACATTTTCCATTATCTCATCACTCAACCTCACTGTGCATTCAGTTACTTCATTTTTCTGGAAGACCATAACTTTATTCTTCCCTACATTAACTTTGACATTTTGTTTCGTACATACTCTCCCAAACTCATTCACAAAGCCTTGCAGTTCCCCTTCGTCGTCATTTAACAATACAGTATTATCTGGAAATAAGAATACAGGAAATTTCCAAAGGCTGCCCTCTCTCATTAGGGCCACGTCAACATCCAACACGCTACCTTGTAGCTTTCTTATACATCCATCCGTTAACAGACTGAACAACCATGGAGACATTCCACATTCTTGTTTGAACCCAAGATTAAGACACTGCCGCCTTAGCACGCTTATACACACTCTTAGAGCATTCAGTAGCTTTCCATTTATTCCATATATTCTTAATATTTTCCACAGTCCTTGTCTATCCACTCTGCCATAAGATTTCTCCAAATCCTTGAGGACTGATTTTTTCCCCTTATCTAGAAACTTTTCCACTTAAGTCCTAAGAATGAATATCTGATCTACACAACCTCATCACTTCCTAAAACTTCCGTGTTCTTCACCAACTAATTCCTCTGTTATTCCTTACTTCTACCAATAAATATCTTACCATATACTGTACTTTTCCTTTTACACTAAGAAGTTAAATTCCCATATGATTTCCACACACCTCTTTTTCCCTCTTTCCTTTGTACAGGGGAATAATGATACCTGACTTCCAATCCTTCAGGACTTTACCTTCCTCCCAGGTCAATCTGCACATCATCCATATCTATTCTATTACTATCTCTCATCGGTGCGTCATCATCTTACTGCACACTCCATCATTTCATAGGGCTACCCCATTTTGAATTTCTTCATTTCTTCCACTTTATACATCTCACTGATCTCTTCCTTCCCCCCCCCACTTCCCTCCTTGTTCCGGCCATTACCGAGCCTCTTATAATCGCACTACTTTCAGTGCCATATGTTTAACAGTTTCTTACAGTGTTCTCTCCATCTGCTCACTTTTTGTCCCTTCTCCCATTTCAAACTACCATTTTTATCTTTCATTCCCCTACTAACTCCTTTATCACCCTGTCTAACTCTCTTTTCCTCCTTCCCAAATATTTCCGTACATTCCCTCCACTTTACACTCAAATTCCTTCCAATTCCTTCATCAACTCTCCCTTATTCTCCCTTACTGATCATTTCACCTCTCTGTTCCCCTATACATATCACTCTCTCTTCCTTCTCACAACTTCCTCCATACCTCTGCTTCCCATCCACTCACTGTCTGCTTTCTTCTTTTGTGTCTCAGCTTGTCTCACTTCAATCCACCACGCTGTTCCTTGCATCCCCTTTCGTCCTCTCATCACTCCACGCACAACCTCACATGCTGCACAGGTTTCTTCTGATAATAACGTGCACACACCCTCCTCCTCCTTCATCTGCTCGAAATCATATCTCCCATGTCACTCCTCTACTTCTGTCTTATATTCTGCCTTTTTTTTTTTTTTTCCCCCTCTTGCAAACTTTCTACCCTTTTCGTATGGACTACTATTTCCTGTCTGTGTCTTCTGGTCATCTATCACATTTACACCTTGACTTTCACCACCATTAAGTGGTGATCAGAAAGTCCACCCCCCCAACTTCTGTATGCTTTTGCATCCATTACATACGTTTCCTTCTCTCATCCACTCACACATTATCAGTCATTGCTTTCCATTCATTCACTTAAGCACACACCCCTGTTATCAATCGCCATGTACGCCTGTGGATCATTCTGTGCCCCCAAAGGGGATTGACTATCACCAACCTCCTCCCTGCACAAATGTCCACTAGAGCTCTGTCATTCTCATCCACTTCTGCAGACCAGCCACTTCACCAACTACTCATACTACCTTCACATTCCCTACTTTTCCATTCATATCTCCAATAAAAAACACTCTTTCATTCCTCTCAAAGATTTCCAAGCACACTTCCACGTTTGCCCACAACTTTTTTTTTTTCACTCTGCTTGCACGGTCTTCGTTGGCGCACATACAGACACTATCGCCCACTTTTGTACTCTTACTTTTAATCTTATCTGCACAATCTTTGAACAAACTTTTACATACTGTGTTATTTTCTCCTTCCATCTCATGCACATTACAACACAAACACCCTCTTTCGCCCTCAAATTCTTACCTACTGCCGCACACATATCCCATCTATACTCCCACTTTCTTACACTCTCACCTCCCCCTTTAGTCTCAGTCACTCCACTTATGCCCACTTTTACACTTTAAAGCACCTAGACAGTCTCTTTCTTTCACCTCATCATTCCACGTTGCAGTCCGCACCTTGTTCTTTGTACTGTCCTTGGTTGTCACCTATTGGTCAGAGGCCTTTTTGTTACCTCGCCCGGACAGAGACCGATGAGGTATTGTTTTTGGTTGAGTTGTTTATTTGTTTGTTAGCATCATTACGGAAAAGCGGCTAAATGAAATTTCTTGAAACTTTCAGGATATGTGGGCTATGGTCCTCAAAGAAGGTGACTAACCCGCCCTGTCCCCCCGACGTACAATGCACGTCACAACTTTTTTTCACGCTGAGACCCACGGACCTGCATCATACGTCGTCAATTGCAAGGCCCGTGGTTTGCACATTTTTCAAGATTCGCGGGTGATTTTTGGTAGGCATATGTGGGAGACGTTCCTCTACCCCCAACCAGGTGGCAACACTGCCACCTTGTTCACTTTCTCGCTATTCACCTGTTAGCAGTGGACTGGCCAGTAAAGACACGTAGCACCACAGTCTCTCTGACGACGAAATTCAAGGTGAAAGTGATTCCTGATATGGAGGACAAAGATTACGTGGCACCAGAGTTAGTAATGAAACATTGCTAGGGTAGGTGCAATATGTTGATATTTTTGGTGAGGGAACAATGCTTACATCGTCTACATTATTGTTTGAAAAGCAATATACTCTTGTAGTACATATAAATTCGTACCAAATAAAAAACATCTATGAGGCTGTATGGTTTTGGTTAAGTTTCCCTCGCATAAGAAGCGTCTTTTATCGAGCGCGACGCAATAAAAAATGGTAGCCAGGTGAGGGATCTCTCACCTGTTTAGGGTATTTTTCAATTCAGGGGAGTGCTTTCTCGCTGAAATTTTGATGTTTCTCAACAAAAGCGGATGTTTGAGCCAAAAAAATACAAGCTGAAAATCGGTCAGGTTCTGAGGGTGGGTTGGGTAAAAAAGCTGTTGACATGGGGCGGGTTAAATTTGGAGGTAATCGATTAATTTTGAGAGGTCAAAATCAAGGTCACAGATTTTTGCAGGGCTGTAACTTGAACACGGTTGAACATAGGAGATATTTAACATATGTAGCTAACAGGAATTTGTAATATGGGGTTTCGTTTGGCATCAAGACCTTTGACTTTGAATGACCTTAAAAGGTCAGATATTCAGTGTGGTAAAACTCAAAACTGGTTGAAGATAAAGAGATATTTACTCTCATCAACATATAGGAAATCCCATATGGATTTTTAACTGGTACCTTCACCTTTAACTATAAGTGACCTTGAAAGGTCAAACTCAAGGTCTCTCATATTCAGAGGGCTATAACTCGGAACTCGTTGAAGATGATATATTCACTATTACCAAGACATAGGAAGTCTCATATGGGCTTTCATTTGGCAGCATGACCTTTGACCTTGAGTGACCTTGAAAGGTCAAATGCAAGATCTCGGAGTTTCAGAAGGCATAACTTGAAAACATTTGTGCCATTCCCTTAGACCAATTATGCACTGATTCTAAATGGCAGAAATGAGTCAGTATTTAACACGTCACATCCCGACCAATTTCCAATCTACGATACCCAAAATCCCAAGCATTTTTGGAAAAAAACATTATTGGCTCAAACCTTCCCTTTTGGTGAGAAACATCGAAAATTCATAGAGAAATCGCCATCCTGTGCTTAAAACTGTTGATACAGGTGTCATGCAACCTTACATTTTCCTTCTTTTTCATAGTACCTGGTTAAAGAAAACGAACTATGGAAGGGTTAATTAATTCAAGCCACTTTCAGTTACGTATTTATTTATGCATTTGGTACGAATTTATGTGTAGTAACAGACTATATTGGTTTTCACACATTTATATAGGCAATAGAAGCATTGTTCAGTCACCAAACACATCCACATATGGCACCTTCCTTTATGACATTACCACCTCATCACTTCTGTTTGTTTCTTGCTCTACCTTCTTTATTTCTTTGTCCTCCACCTCAGAAATCACTTTCACCATGAATTACGTCATTCGAGAGACCGTGGGACAACTTACCTTTACTGGCCAGCTTACTGCTAACGGGTGAATTGCCCAGTGTGGGGGAGAGGGGGGGAGGGGGAGTTAGGTGGGGCCAGGTAGTATCCCCGCTTGACAGCAGGTAGAGGAAGGTCTCCCACATATGCCTATCAAAAATCACCCAGAAACTTAAAAATTGTGCAAATTGTAATTGTGACCCTTGCAATTGCGCGACGTACCCATATGTCGATGGCAGTAGCTGTGACAAAACATTGCGACGTACCCATACGTTGATGGGATTCTATGGGTTAATAAAAAAAAAAAAATGCTGTCGGGCGAGGTTTGTTGTGCCTCTCGCTACCTTCTTTGTCTTTTTTGTTAATCGTTTTCCCAGGAAAGGCACTAATCCTCCACCAGCCCACATGTTGACACGTAGGAAACAATTATTCATTTGTTATAAGGTTACCACCCAGCGTATTAAATGATATCATGGTTTACAGGAAATCATATGGCTTATCACTCAATGTAGAGTTACTTTAGAATAGAGTATCACTTCACTGAGTAACTGGATAATTAGCACCCCCACCCACCCAAAATGAAAAGTATATCTTCCTTCTATCGCAGTATGTACATCATTATCTGTAATACCATGGATAGTACCATTGATAAAAGGTACACTTGTGCAGGTAATGTGGGGAGAGAGAGAGAGAGAGAGAGAGAGAGAGAGAGAGAGAGAGAGAGAGAGCAAAAATGTTGACACTGCCCAGTTTGTCCTGGAGTGGACCAATATGTTGATTGTATGCCTCCCCCCTCCCTCTTTTTCGTGCCAAAATTATACAATGGCACAGAAGAGAAAATTCTGTGAGAAGGATAGTGGGAGACACTGCAGACAGGAATTGTTAATGTGTGAATGAATGCAATAGAAGATAGACCGTGTGAAGCAGTGGCAGGAGATCTCCCTGAGGTCAAGGCAAATACTAATAATTGTAAGATCTGATGTGCCTAGATCTTTGGTCGTGCTTGGATATTCCTCAAGTGCCGTGGCTGAGGGTGGAAGGTGTGTATGCCAGATTATCTTATGAGAAAAATGATGCCACAGGTTCCCAGTGTAACCAGAGAAAGCACTGTGAGAATATAGGTCTGCATTGTCACCAAAGTATTGGACCCATTCGCTTGTGTATGGCAAAGCAAATAATATAACTTGTTCTTTTCCGCAGACAGTGAAGTCAGGTATATTTCGGGAGGTGGGTGACTTGCTTGACACGGAGCGAGTTACTTTCAAGAGTCTACGTGAGCTTCCTGGTGCTTTGGACACTTTGGTCAGGTCCGGCACTCATGTTGTTTTTGCCGTGGACACAACCACGCGCAACATGTTGGCAGACGACTTTGCCAACACAGGTACTGCTGAAATGGGTAACAACTCAGTATCACAACAAACATCACACCCTGGAAATGCATGTGTAGTGACTGCAAGATTTATGTATGATTAGATCATGTATAATCAATTGGGGTAATTAAAAACAATTTGCCTTAACTTTGCTTCACTGATCCTGTTGCAGAGTAAATGGACAGACTGGATATCACATGGCAATGGGTACATAACGACCTAAATCATGACATGAATGATAATTCTACAAGGTCAGTGCTGAGATTTTAAAGAATGTTTTTTTTTTTTACTCCTGTGAATGGCGAAAATGATAAACGCTCACAAGGGAATATATATATA
>JAGKTI010029818.1:0-12563 GCA_018397915.1 Birgus latro
GTCATTAAATGTGACTTAAGGGTTAAGGGACTGAATAGGGAGGCTGCCAGAGATCGAGCAGCGTGGAGAGCCGCCATTAGGTGACCAAGGCCGACACATGCAAGCATGTTGGAGCCTTCAAAAACGAAACGAAACATTATGGTAAAGTGGAATAAATCATGGTAAAATAGAATAGCTAAAATCATGGCACTGTACAGTAAGCTGGAATAAAATTAGTGATAGCACTGATGATTCGACCATCCCACATCAATCTTACCCAGGATCTCCTGCATCTAAAGAGTCAGCACCACCTTCTTCCTTTTCCCTGGTGAAGTGGCCATCATCACACACCCTAGGAAGCACTATGCAAGGATTAGCAAGGCCTGAAGCATGTAGGGAACCATCATGAAAGCTACCACTTGCACCACATAACAACGGTCTGGGAAGAGCTGCCCACTACACAAGCAATGCTCAGGAGCTGAGAGAAAGCGATGGGGGCATCTAGCAGACTTAGGGTAAACAAACCAGCCCAACACAGTGGCGCCACAGGGCTGTTCTCACCCATCCTGGCAGAAATTTTTTGTGCAACCGTAATTTCAAAACGGATGCCAGCATGTCGTCCGGATAGAGGGAAAAATGTATGAATAATGGTTTGGAACAGCCAGATCACAGTCTCCGGGTAATAGATGGTCTGGATAATCAAGAGATTATTGTAATGCTAGGCTAACTGTTATCTCTTACCCCTACCCACAAGGTTGAGCCCAGAATCAAAGGAAAAGTGGCTACTATGAATTAAATTCATGCTCTTGTTGATCCATTTACCATGGCTTTAGTAACTGAAGAAGGCTCAAACCTGTCTTGAAAAACCTGTTCTTGTTGCTAAACTCAGATGCAGGGCTGACAGTGGCTAGTGAAAGAGAGGCAGAGATGAAATAATCAAACACAGCACATCACACTAAAGTTATGTTTTTTAGACTAGCTGTCAGCTCACTCATGCTTTGACAGGAACGAGTCCAGCTATTGTAGTTGTCAGCTTCTTGGCAGCTGAGAAATTTTGACCACAAGAACCCTGTATATATGTTGAGGTGAAAGAAAATACATGGGTTCTTCACAAAATTCTCAACCTCACTCAAAAAGCCTCACAAGCAAAACGTTGTTCTTTGATTAATTCCCAACTAAGTCTCCCCTAAGTCCAATGCACTTGGTCCACGGACATTCAAGCATTGCTATCCCGCCATGGAATGTGGTTGCATCTTGAGCCTTCAGATACACATCAACAGCATTAATGATTTCATCATCACTCCAGAAATGGTGACCCTGCAGTGGGGCTTTCAGTTTGAGAAGCAGGTAGATGTCAGATGGAGCCAGGTTGGGTGAGTAAGGAGCATGAGGCAGCAGTTCAGAGCCACAGTTGGCCACTTCAGGCACTGCCATCCATTCTATGTGGATAGGGCATTGTCCTGGAGCAGCATCACTCCTTGCAGTTTTCCTCTCCATTTCTTTCATTGCTTCTCACAGCTGATTCATAATAGGCCCCTTTTGCAAGTAGTCAATCATGAGATCTCCTTCAGTGTCCCGAAACACTGAGGTCATCACCTTGCCATCAGATGCCACTTTCGTGAATTTTTTTGGGGGTGGAGAACCGTGGTGTTTCCATCACTTGCTTTGATTCTTTGATTCGCGTTGAGTGGTGAAACCATGTCTCATCTTGGGTCACAAATCTCCAGAAGAAATTGGCTGGATCAGCATGGAAACAAGCCAAAAGTGTCCTTGAAGTTTCCATTCTGGTCTGGTGTCAGCAATCTGGGCACCCATCTTGCAGACAGCATACTCATACCCAAGATGTCAGTCTGAACAGTGTGCTCTGAGCCAGCACTGATGTCCATGATGTTGGCTATCTGTTGCACAGATAAATGTGTCATTCAGGACCATGCAGTCCCGACCACAGGTCATCTTTGGTGCTCTCCCTGCCCCATTTAAAATCAGCTGCCTACTTCTTTATGGTGGAATACCAAGGAGAGTCCTCACTATGTGTGTTGGCCATGTCTTCATGGATTTCCTTGGGTTCATACCTTTTTTTTTGCAAATACTTGATCACAGCACGGGCTTTTTTTGATGTCCATTTTTGGGTTTTGCTTAAACTTAACAAATTTCAAAGTTGCTTCACCTGCAAACAAAGAAAAAGATTTGAGTTCCTCTGTGTAGTTATATGAGGCTTTATATTATATAGTCATACCCAAAAGTTGTGGTTACTTCCCATATTTCAGGGCGAGGCGGAGAACTTTTTGAAGGATCTTGGTATTTCATGGGTAGGTGTGCCATAGCATTTCTAAGATGATGGTGTTTACATTTGAAATCATTTTGTGATGGTTGCAAAATTGCCCATATTGTTACAGTCCACAGGTTGATACTGGTTTGTAGCATACAGCCATGACTCAGTTCACAAATGGTTACTTCAAGTAAGAAGAACTGATTGCCTATCATTAAAACATATGTCGATGTTAATATAACATGGATTCAGTGGGGACATATTGGAAATCAAGGGCTACATTAGCTCAGTCGGTAGAGAGGTGGCTTGTAGTCCTAATGGACCCAGGTTCAAATCCCCGCTGGGGCAGGGAACAGTTTAAGGATTGAACTTTCATTAAATCAGGCTTTACTGATCTACCAGAAGACCCGCCGACATGTCGTAAAAATACCCCCTCTAATACCAATACACCAGTCCTGTATGAGACAGCCCTAGCATGTATTCAATATGGACAGTGGGTTTTAGCACCGAAGTGGTGGCATGTAGAGGTGTTTGGTATGTAGGAGGACTGCTGGGCCTTGATAACAGGCTGTGAAGCCTATGCCCAGAGTTGGATCAAAAAAGAAAAAAAAAAAATCTCTAAAAAACATATTTCCCACCTACCTGAAGTATGTCATATGCCAGTCCAAGCCATCACCGAGGGTCATCCCCAAGGCAGGGAGACAGCTGCAGGATCTGGGCAAGCATTCCAGGTCATCAGAAGGAGGTGATGGGTGATGGGGAGAGTGAAATGGTTAGGCCGAGGTAGAGCATAGTCGCGTGGCGGGTGAGGAGCAGTGCAATGAGGCGGCATGAAGTGGGATTCAGTGAGATGATGGGAGAGGAAAGCAGTGTTGTCTGAGTCACATGTTTCAGTATTTCATCACAAAAAGGTATCTCCATTTAAAATTGCTGACTGCATTATTTGTCTTTCAGTTGCACTGTTATTTTGCTGTAGCAGTGGTGTTTCAGTGTGCATGTAAACATGGGGCAGCCATCTTGGCTCAACTGTGTGACTGTCGGCCAGCACGGGTAGCATGTGTCTGTGCACAATAATAGTATGCAGCCATCGTAAAAATTGTATGAGCGATTTTCGCTGTTATAAACCCAAAGCTTTTCATTGATCGTTATGGTGGTAGATCGCATACCAGACCACATACCAAGTCATGACTGTTTTTGGTGGAGAAGGCTTGTGAAAAAGACTGCCCCTGTGGCGGGGGGGACATAATCTGGCCGCATTATGGGTGGTACTACTACTCTGCGGCCAGATTGTGTTAGGAAGAATTCCGCCACCGTATTCCCTGTGTGTCGTAAAAGGCGACTAAAAGGGGCGGGGTGAGGGGACTAGGGACCCCCTCCTCTGTTTTTTAGTTCCTAAAAAGAGACAGGCCAGAGAAAGGGATGGGGGATCGAGTTATCCCCGTACCCTGAAGGTTGGGTCTATGAATGTGCATGGTTGTAGTACGATTGAGGCTAAAAGGGAGGAGATTGGGAGAATGTTTGTGAGAAGAAAGTTGGATGTGTTAGCTTTGAGTGAAACAAAGATGAAAGGGAAAGGTGAGTCTACGTTTGGAAGTGTGAATGGAATATTGTCAGGTGTTGATAGAGGAAGGGCAAGAGAAGGTGTGGCCTTGTTAGTGAGCCCAGAAGTACAGCAGTGTGTGATTGAATGGAAAGAGGTGTCATCGAGACTGGTGTGGGTGAAAGCGAAATTTGAACGTGAGTTGTGGGTATTTGTGAGTGCATATGGGCCTGGTAGTGAAAGGGATGAAGAAGAGATGGAGTCTTTCTGGAATGATATTGATGAGTGTTTGCAGAGCTTTGGAGCAAATGTGAATGTGGTAATGATGGGGGATCTGAATGCTAGAGTGGGAAATGTAGCAGTTGAAGGTGTAGTTGGTATGCATGGTGTGCCTGGAAGAAATGAAAATGGGGAACGAATGATAGGTGTGTGTGTTGAACGAGAGATGGTGATTGGGAATACCTTGTTTGAAAAGAAAGATATTTATAAGTATACATGGGTGAGACAGGAGGGTGGAAGGGTTGTTGACAGAGCATTGATGGACTATGTGGTTGTTTCCAGGAATGTAATAGGAAGATTGTTGGATGTGAGAGTTTTGAGAGGGGAGGGTGGAGGTATGTCTGACCACTACCTGGTGGAGGGAAAGTTGAGAGTAGGTAAGAGATGGGTGAGAGCTAGGAGAGTTAGGTGTGGCAGGGAGGTTTTGAAAGTGAGTGAGTTGGATAAAAGAGAGAAAATGATAGAGTATCAGGAGAAATTGAGAGATCAGTGGAATGCAGTGAAAGATCAGGAGAGTGGCAGTGTGGAGGAGGAATGGCAGTTGTTTAAGAGTGCTGTGGTGGGGCATGCAGAAGAGGTGTGTGGTGTGAGACGAGTGGGTGGTGGTGTAAGGAAGGGAAGTGAATGGTGGTGCGAGGAAGTAAGTATGGCTGTGGGTGAGAAGAGACATGCATATGAAGTGTGGTTGCAGAGGAGGGATGAGGTGTCATATGAGAGGTATAAGGAAAAGAGGAATAGGGCGAGAAGGGTTGTGCGTGGTGCTAAAGTGGCAGCAGATGAGAGGTGGGGTAGGCGGATGACAGAATTTTCAGGAGAATAAGAAAATGTTTTGGAAGGAGGTGAAAAGGGTGCGAAAGGGAGAGTCTGGGAAGGAGGAGCGAGTAAAAGCAGAGGATGGAAGGATGTTAATTGAGATGGATGCAGTAAGGAAGAGATGGGCGGAGTACTTTGAAAGACTGTTGAATGTAGAGGAGGAAAGGGAGGCTGAAATTGTGGCAGATAGAAGGGTGCAAGGAGTAGATGTGTTGGGAGAGTTGAGTGAATCCTTGATCACGATGGAGGAAGTGCAAGAGGCAGTAAAGCAGATGAAAACAGGGAAAGCTGCAGGTATGGATGGGTGTGCTGTGGAATGCCTGAAATGTGGTGGAGCAACTATTGTTGACTGGTTAGTAAGATTGTTGAATGTGTGCTTTGTGCAAGGTATGGTGCCAATTGACTGGGCAAGTGCTTGTGTGGTCCCGTTGTATAAAGGTAAGGGTGATAAGTATGAATGTACTAGCTTTAGAGGTATAAGTCTGTTGAGTGTGGTAGGTAAGGTGTATGGTAGAGTGTTAATTAAGAGAGTTAGAGAGGGTACAGAGGGAGTGATTGGTGATGAGCAGTGTGGCTTTAGGAGAGGGAGGGGATGTGTGGATCAGGTGTTTGCTGTGAGACAGGTGTGTGAAAAGTATTTAGCGAAAGGTAAGGATGTGTTTTGGGCATTCATGGATTTAGAGAAAGCATATGATAGAATTGATAGGGAGGCTTTGTGGAATTTTTTAAGATTGAATGGGCTTGATGGCAGGTTACTAAAAGGAGTGAAAAGTTTTTATGTAAATAGTAGAGCGTGTGTAAGAGTGGGAAATACTGTGAGTGATTGGTTTCCCGTGAGAGTGGGGCTGCGGCAGGGATGTGTGATGTCGCCTTGGTTGTGTAATATTTATATGGATGGTGTTGTAAGGGAGGTGAATGCAAGAGTGTTAGATGGAGGACTGAGTCTGGTGAATGATGGTAGAGAGTGGAATCTGAAGCATTTGCTGTTTGCGGATGATACTGCACTGGTGGCTGATTCAGAGGAGAGATTGAGACAGTTGGTAGAGGAGTTTGGAAGGGCGTGTGAAAGGAGGAAACTGAAAATAAATGAGAATAAGAGTAAAGTGATGAAGTGTACGAGGTTGATAGATGGTAGGAGGATGAATATAGTTTTGAATGGTGAGTTGCTTGAGGAGGTTGAGTGTTTTAAGTATTTAGGGTCACATGTTGCTGCGGATGGAAGAATAGATGCAGAGGTGAAGTTTAGAATGAATGAAGTTGGAAAGGTGCTAGGAGGAATGAAAAAAGTGTTTGGATGTCGTTCACTCAGAATGGATGTAAAGAGAAGGCTGTATGAGGGTGTTGTGGTACCGACTGCATTATATGGGGCTGAAACATGGAATATGGGTGTAGCAGAGAGGAAAAGTTTGAATTTAATGGAGATGAGGTGTCTGAGGAGTATGTGTGGAGTGACGCGTATGGATCGAGTGAGAAATGATGAAGTGCGAAGGAGAACTGGAATTGTTCGGGAGATGGCTGATCGAGTTGAACAGAGGGTGTTGCGATGGTTTGGGCATATGGAGATAATGGATAATGAGCGATTGGTGAAAAAGATAACTAGATCTGATGTGAGAGGTGTAAGGCTGAGAGGAAGACCACGAATAGGATGGATGGAAAGTGTGAAGAGAGCGTTGGATGCGAGAGGGTTGTCTGTTGAGCAAGGAAGAGTGGCTGTGTGTGATAGAAATGAATGGAGAGAAATTGTGTATGAATAAATGATGACGCAGCCCTGAGGGGATATTCTCCTGCATTTTGTCTGATCAGCTGATCAGGTCAGGTGCAGGTTAGGGGCTGGATCCATTATGATGAGGCAGGGGTAAACCAGCTTTGCTGTCGGGCCCTGCTGCGGATGTCACTGACTGCACTGCGTGGTTGACCTTCGTGCGGTGTGGTGCGGTGAGGATCTGTCCCTTCTCCCCTTTGGGGCTAAGATGCGAATGAATGTGTATGAATGGATGAGTAAATTGGTAGTGTGTTGACCTGTCTCGGCTACCTCCCTTTTCTTGGGGGAAGTAGCCTAGGTATATAGATAGATAGATAGATAGACAAATCTCGAACAAGCAGTTGACAGGTTAAATAGAGTGGGATTTTGGAATGTTTGGTGTATGTATAGTGTGGGTGGTAAGCTGTGGAATGACGTGAAGAGTTTTTATAATGGTAATGAAGCAGGCATAAGGGTAGGTGGGTATCTGAGTGAATAGTTTAAGATCAATGTTGGAGGGAGACTAGGGTTGTATGATATAACCATGGCTGAACATTACGTATATACAGTAGGCACGGAAAGTATTGACTCTAAAGGGCCGACGTCATTTTTTTTCGCGTTAAGTGAAGTAGGGTCAATACTACCCTCACCTGTGATGCGAAATGAGCTGACGCTTTTTCAGCGGGAGCTGGCAACCCTGCTTGATAGGTTTGGCACCACAGGAGCAGGCTCAGTAATGTTTGGGCAGCCACAGGAGGAGGATTGTCTCTGTGTGTGATGCACCACGAGGGCATGTTTTGACTCAAATAACACAGTTATTTGGTTACCTACCACATTCTCATCATGCCTAAAGTAACCACAAGCAAGGACAAACGTGTGGAAGTGATTACTTTATACAAAGCTGGCCACAAACTCCCATTTATTGCAAATCAGATGGTGTTAGACTGAGGACAGTGCAGAGACTGGTGAAGCAGTTAAAGGACAGTGGGGAGGCCATTCCTCCCACTTCACTTCCCAAGCCTGGGAGACCTCGTAAGACAATCTTCAGGACCCGTCAGCTGGTCTCAAGGCAAGTTAGCAAGGATCCAAGGCTAACAGCACGGGATTTAAAAGAAAAGAACCCACAGTTGCTGGCAGATGTGTCTGTCAGAAGTGTGCAGCAGCTGTTGCATGACGATCTGGGCTACAGGAGTTTTTGTGCTCGTAAAAAACCACTGCTAACTGCACTTCAGAAGAAAAAGAGAGTAAATTTTTGTAAGAAATATCTTGCCTGGAGTGAGGAGCAATGGAAAACTGTGCTTTGGAGTGATGAGTCAACATTTACTGTCACTGGTACCCCTTCATCACGAGTGTACCGCAAACCAGGCAGTGACCCCCTGGATCCTAAGTACACTTCCAAGTTTGTTAAATACCCAGCCTCACTCATGGCTTGGGGCTGCTTTACACATTATGGTGTTGGTGAGCTGGTAATCTACCTGCAAATGAAAAAGTGAACCAGAACAATTATTTGGAGCTCTTATGTGATGTTTTAAGTGACTCTTTTGATAAAACCAAGGCAAGAGTATTTATGCAAGATTCTGCCCCTGCACATGTTGCAAAGTCAGTGAAACAGTGGCTAACAGACTGTGAGGTTCCCTTTATTCGAGATTGGCCCGGAAACAGCCCAGATATCAATCCCATTGAGAATTTATGGGCGCACATGATTCGGCAGCTGCGTAGTATGGACCATCATCTTTGCCTAAACTTGAGGCTGCAGTCAAGCAGCTGTGGAGCAGTTTTAGTCCGTCTGTTCTGCAAAACTACGCCATCAGTCTCCCCAGACGCCTTAAGAAGATAATAAAGGTGAAGGGGAATGCCAGTAAATACTAAATTCAATGGTGAGTGTTAATTTATTTGTTTCTCCTTGCTAACCACAAGAATGTTTTCTTTTTTTTAAGATGGCGTCAACACGTTCCGTGCATACTGTATAGATAGATGGATAGATATACATATGCATATAGTGTACATACAGTTTGTGTAGCGCATTATGAGATGATATCGAAAAAACAAACTGGTTTTTCTTAACCCCTATGTGGCCACTGGCATCAAATGACGTTCAGCCGATAAATGGCCACAGGTGTCGTTTGAGCGTGGGGAAAAAAAAAAAAGGCGAAAATTTTTGGGAAGTGAACGAACATTCTGAACGTCTTCAGACTGACCTACCCAACAATCCCATACACCCCACACGTCAGTACACTGCACACTTCCGTGATGAGTGGACGTACGAGTTCTGCCTCTCTCCCTGCCCCTACCCCCACCTCTCCGGCCCCATAGGCCGCTCACTAGCCCCGAGACATACAGCTTTACCCTTTTTCCTTACCTAGGCAGAAAATATCATACTTTCTCACACTTACAACACACAGACAGCAACATATATTGTGAAAATAACAAAGTAAAATGATAGAGGAACATAAACATGTTACTACGGGAAAAATACGGTTTTTCCCTTCTGTATACGTATTTATTTCTGCTTTGTCTCTCTTTTGAACCTGCGTTACTATCTCTGTCTAGCTATAGCCCGACGCCCTAGTCCCGCAAAGGGTGGCTGCAGACAAAACGCCTCCAAATCGCTCTGTCACCCACCTTTTGACTGCCCTCCCCCCAACTCACTCCCCCCTCCCTCATATACCTCTCAGCTCCATCCCTCCACCTCATCCTTGGTCTTCTCCTACCCCTCCCTCCCTCCACTTCACCTACATACACCCTCTTAGTCAGTCTTTCATTTTCCATTCTCTCCACATGTCCAAACCACCTCAGTGTTATTTCTTCTAATTTTCTCAGTCACATCCACATCCACCCTACAACGTTCTTTCACTTCTTTATTCGTCAACCTGTCCCTCCATGTCAGTCAACATGCTCCTCTCAGGTGACTCATTTCCACTGCTCTCACTCTTGACTTGTTCCCCTCTAGCAAGGTCCATGCCTCGCGTCTTATGTCAGGGTAGGGATCACAATACTATCATGCAGTGACTTCTTTACTTCCATACTCACCTCCCTATTTCTCATCACTGCTTTCAGTGAACCAACAATCTTCCCTCCCTGCTGTGCCCTTTCAAGCACTTCATCCCCAAAACTTCCATCCTTACTCATCACACTACCCAAATACTGAATGCACCCACATTCTCCATATCCTCACCATCCAGCCTCATGTGCATTCTGTGAATTCATTCCTCTCAAACACCTTTACTTTACTCTTGTTTACATTAACTTTCAGATTCCTCTTCTTACACATTGCCCCAAATTCATTCACCAAACCTTGCAACTCCCATTCATCTTCACTCAACAATACTGTATTATCAGCAAACAGCAACACCGAATCTTCCACACCTCACCCTCATTCATTGGAGCAACCTCCACATCCACTGCCCTACCTTGCACCTGTACAACCCTATCCATGAATATAGTAAACAGCCATGGAGACATCACACATCCCTGCTTCAGACCCACATTTAGATCAAAGAACTCACTCAGCTTACCATCCACTCGCGCCATAGCCCTAGCTCCCTCGTACATACTCTTCACAACACTCATCAATTTCCCGTCCACTCCATATATTTTTAATACCTTCCACATACCTTGTCTATCTACTCCGTCATATGCATTACGATTCTATATGTTGCGAAAATAACAAAGTTAAATGATAGAGAAACGTAAACATGTTATTATGGGGAAAATAATTTTTTTCCCATCTGTATACGTATTTATTTCTGCTTTGTCTCTTTAGTCTAAATAATTTGATTTATTCATAGTTTTGAACCTGCATTACAGTTCTGTTTAAGCCATGCAGGTGGTGTGGGAGCGGCTAAGAACGCCTCCACTCACCCAGCCCTAATCGGAGCTGACCAGGTGTTAATCCACCCGACCCTCCACTTTCATACCCTGTGGGAGAGTCTACCCTCAGGGGACCAGCAATTTTTTCATTTAGGACTGAGTATTTAACCCATTCACTCCCTCCTCCAACCATACTCACAACACTAATGTGCAAAATAACTCAAAACTACCAGAAACATAATTTATATAAAAAATGTAAACAAATAAATATTTTTTTTTCGAGCCACTCCTAACATATGTACTGAAATAATTCAATATCATCATATCTAATATATGCACAACATTTCAGCACCATTCACATTGTTTTGGGCGGTAAAAAGAAAATGATAACACGTGCGATGTTGTGCCACGGTAATACACCACTGCAGCGGATATCTGTTGCCGATATTTCTGCAACTTATGTACTCCATTGCAAGCCACAGAATGGGTCTAGGAAGCTGGGATTTGCACTGTTAGGTGCATCTGAACTTCCTCTTCCATATGGCTAGGAAAAAAAAATCAGTTTTTGAAACCTCAGAAAAATGGCCCCGGTGTCAGCCAGGGGTGCATGTAAAATTCCACACCTACGGCCATGAAGGGGTTAAATTATTGGTTGCCATCACCACAGATTAAATATCTGTGTGACAAGAAAGGCTTTTATGGAAACTCCATGATATATTTTAAGGTTGTGTGCAGCAAAACTTTCCTCATAAAATTAAACTTAATTTTAGGTAATATAGTATTTCCTCGTATTTCAATTCATTTTACTTTGATGCCTCGTTTTTTGTGCTAGAAAAAAGGTTCCGAGTTGTTTCACACTTCGCTTGTTTCCCCACACTTTGACGCTCTCAGCTAGCAGCTGACACCCAGCAGACGACGCATACTGATGCTCATTTGTCACCTAGTAACTATCCCATCCACCCTCAACACACCGGTTTTGGAACTTTTTGCCGTCACAACAATAACAAGACAATTCACCATCATTAATGAAGACAGCTATGGTTGATGCTAGAAAATAATTCAAAAGCGACTACAGCGAGGAAAAAACAAGTTAATTATTGACTAAAGGTGCAACTAATAAACAATATCCAAAGCCTACGCTATTGAACGTAGACTTTTATGGATCCCCCTGAAATATAGTTATTAAAGTATTGATTAATTATTAATAAATATATTTATAGAATGTCGGGGAATCGTCCAGTGTGTGAATTGCCCTGACAGGGAATTATCCATGTTTTGATGGGGAATTGCCTGATGGCAAATTGTCTGAGAACCTTCACCTGCCACTCAAGCCAGTCTTCACTTTATTTCTGGTAAGGATTTTTGGTGTTGCAGCTCTTTATAACAGTTTTAATGTCTTTTCAGGCACATGTTTATTGTGTTATGCTGTTTTAGCACTAGTAAACACTCTTCATTTAATTTTGGGTAGGGCCTGTTTGGTGTTATAGTACTTTCTGATGGCATAGGTACACTCGGTCCCAAAAGTTCGTTTCCACATACCACGTATGTTTGTGTCAACAGAGTTGGTAGCACTGTGAAGGGGCGGAGTCAGGGTTATGGAGGCGGAATCTAGACTGGTGTTTCACGTATACTGACCCCACTGCCCAATTACAGTGGCCTGGTGATTCACATGGATGTGATAGAATGCCATGTTATGTAACGTCATTTAATAATAGCAAATCTAGAGTATACAGGGCTGTGGAGACGGTGCGTGCAATGCCAGAGTCCATCTCCTACAATTATTGTGTGAAGCAGGGCTTAAAAACGAAATTATTTTTCAAACGGTTCGTTCCGAGCAGAAACAGTATAATAACGCTTCGTTTCTCGTTCCTCCTCGATACATAACGTTCCTGAACCGGTTAGAATGAAATGAAAACCGGTTAGGACGTTATTCTCAAACCATGTACTGAATACGCTATTAGCCCTATACATGACTACATTCTTATAGATGGTAATAGAGCCATACATTTCATGGTGCACTATCCAAAAAATTAAACCCTTAGATGTCGTAAGAAGTAAATAAGTAATATTTTTCCTTAATAATTACCCAAAAAGTTTATAGGTTATACATTACAGCAAATATTGTCACATTT
>JAGKTI010029819.1:0-12562 GCA_018397915.1 Birgus latro
TTTCAAAAATCCATGTTTTCTTGAATAAGTAATTTTGTGACATTCATCTTCCAATTTACTTCCAAGATTACACTGTGACAAGGAACTGGACTCCATCATAGCAAGACCTAATATGATTGGCCTAATCCATTTGCTTTCATATATGAGGGAATAATTACGCAATCCTTGACACGTCTGGGCTAATCAGGATTACTTCATCAACATCACTGGCCAAAAAAATATGTATTTCTAGCTGATGTAAGGTGCCAGGAGACAGTAACCAACACGTTCTAGGGCTCCACAGTACTACAATATTTTAGAAAATGTTTTAAGTGTCAGGCAATAAAATAAATATTTATTTTATCTAATTACTGTATATACAAAATCAATGTGAAGAATAATTTTAATGTAAAGTTCACCAAGCTAGGCTTCCATGCTTTCACTTTGTTAAATGCAAACCATCAGAGTGTTGCTGTTCAACAAATACAATGTTTTTAACATGTTTCAGCACACACATTGTAGGTTATTCCCATTAAAAATACCAGTTACTGACAACAGGTACATCTAAAATTTTAACATGCATTAAAAAATCACAACTCTGAAGGNTTTTTTGAGAAGTTTTGAAATCGTACACATTTCAAAAAAATATTCTCACACTCCCGTAAGAGTAACTAACATGATTACTGCTCAGAAATGGTCTACTATAAGCTAAATGACAGGAAAAAAAAATATGGGTGCTTATCTGATATATTTGCTGAGCTAAGAATTCCTAAAGGAGGCATAGTTTTGCTGTGCGTTTAATTTTTGGCTATTTTCAGAGGCCTGTAGATGGAAAAGTACACAACATACACTCGATTTGGCAAGATTTTTGAACTCTGCAGAAAAGGTTAGCCCTAAACACATGTTTTCAAAGTTGTGCTTGCCATATTAGAGGAGAAATGCCTGTCTCACTTTGGTCGGAGGGGCTCGTTCGGGAAAAAAATGTAAAATTAATTAATATTTCAAAGGCCTGTAATTTCAAAACTATCAAAGATACTGACCTAATACTTGACATCTTTCCATCATATAAGAGCTAGTATGAATTTGTTCAGCGGAATCTGAGGGGGTGACCTGGAAAATTTTTCTCAACCTGGGTGATTTGATATGGAATTACCCCAGTGCAAAGGAACGAGTGCCTTTTTTCAATAAGTATCTCAAGCAGTATATTCATCTCATGCTGGCGTCACGATAAGTTAAAATGTGGCAGGATTATAATAAAATCAGTATGTTCAAAGGCAGTTATCCTGAGGCATCCCAGTTACCCAGTTTTTTCTCATGGGCTGGTGGGAAAGCCTCTATACCAGCCATCTCTCTCTTGTTCCCAAGGTATCAGATGTTGCCTTGTATCTCACTCTCAGTTTAACCACTTAGCAAAGCGACATCGTGCCCGAAGTTTGAACATGACCTTTGATTGTTCTGCAGCAAGATTGTTCAGCACCAATATCAAATTACTTCCCATACACAAACTCAGTGTAGGCGCAAATTCCTGTTCAGATCGGGTCAAGTATTCATAAGATATTCTGTTAGCATACATATACAGATAAACAACTACATGCATACATTGAAACAAACTCGATTACCATAGCGACGTCTTTGGAGTTGCAGGTAAGACTTAGCTAATTATTATTGGAAGCGTTATTTCCCCAGAGTACTTTACTTAGTTTCCCTACATTGAAAAAAAAAAAAAAAAGGTGGGGGGGGTATTGCGTATTGTTCGGTAATATAATTTGTCCATAAATCTAATATATCTTATTTCACGTTTTACGGCTGACAACAAATATGCTTTACTAGTAATTTTTATTGAAGAAAATTTACAGTTAGGGAATACAATGCAATGGAAGCTTGTGTGAGGGAAAGTAAAGAAAGGACAATCCTTCATAATATAATCTAGTAGTTCCAAACTGCCTGCATCACAGTCTGCAGCTGTTTTTTTTTTTTTTTTTTACGGTTTGTCTTCAGCAAAAAGACTTGAATGAGAAGCAAGTATAAACGTAAATAATAAACTACTAACTTTACACAAAAGTAAATGAGTAAGTAGGTGACATGGTAGAAAAGGCTGCATGAGATCTTCGAAGTAAATGCGTTCCTAGTATGCTTCCCAGATAAGATCGGTCCTGGCGGGTTATAGTCACTTTGTATCGAACACTGATAAATACAGACCTCCTTAGACTGAGCCTTTTGAATAATATTGTGCTGAAGATTTTCCTGGCAAACAGTTTCCCGAGAATGAAGGTGACTGCGGCTCTATAAGAAGAAGAGATAGAATCTCCTTTCACCCAATAATCGAATATTAACGAAAAATTGAAGGACGAGGGCAGTGCTGATGTTGGTTTACATGTTAAGGTATGAAATATATTTATTTTTCTTCTAATGATATTCATAAGGTATATTCTTAATGAAATTTAGGAATCCGGTGTCCCCGTTGAAAAATTAATAAAGAAATAATTACATTGGCAGAACGGTTAATCTCATAATTCATCAGCCTGAAGGAATATGAAAAATCTACTTATGGTGGCTCTTAGCATCAGTAATCATATCATTTGAAACCGAAGCTAGGTATCAAGCTGAAGGCTGTAAAGTGATCTTTTAATAAACAGGAAGAGACTAAGGTAAAAAACTAATATTCGGCAATACAAATGCCAATGAGGTTACGTCTTTTGTAGAATCTACAAGAGAATATTATCTCTGAAATGTGGTGAGAGCAAGAACAGCGTCTTGAATCTATGTGGAAGGATGAACCAACAGAATCGCCATTTTAAGATAGAATAGTCAAATAACGAAAAGGTCGGCTTGAATTTGAAGTCGTTTACTGCACTCAATACAGTGAGGCTGGAGGAAATGATGATGGTGATGATGATGATGATGATATCAAATTCAGAAAGGCCTTATTGATGACAGGGATTTAATATCAGCAATTGAACGTATCTTGAAGTTCTTTCTCAGTATCATCCAACAACACAAACCTGCCTTTCTAGCATGGAACACTGCTTCAAATGTATTGTTTTCTTCACTGCATCAAGAAGTACTAAGAAGTTGAATCTGGCTGCCTTCGTTTTAAGAAGATAATATTCCAAGGTTTGCCTCATTAACTACAACAGAAAGGTGAGTCAAGCAGGAAATTATTTTTGCAACTTTTGTACATGCGAGAATACAAGCGGTGTCATACACGTACCAGAATTAGATAAAAATAAAAGAAACTGGTGTATATGCAGTTGTTTCCTAGATGGTGGAAGTGTTTTATACAGTACATGGAGAAATAACAAAAAGGGTTAAAAAAAAAATGCTTTCACTGTACATATGTATGTCCAACACCTAAATTCCAATCAGCGGGGAGGAAATCTTTTTGTGCTAGATTCATAACAGAATATCCTTTACCAGAGATCCTAACCCTCTCAGATTCAAGACAACTTTGGTAATGTATTCCAGTTAAGGCCAGATTATATTTTTATGAGAGTGTGGGAATTTGTGAGTGTTTATACTGGTAACATTAACATTCTGATAATTGGGAGAGCTTTAGCAGTCTATTCCAGATAACGCCAAATTGCTATATTCAGATGAGTGAGTCAAAGGAGCCCGAGTGTTAATCTTATTCTGGCTTATAGCACTCATTTCATACAGTGTACTAACCCCCGCAATGCTACGTAATCCACCATTATCCACGCTTATCTTAAGTACTACCCTTTACTCACTCGGAACGTTTCTACTCTGTTCCCGTAATAAGCAAACGCATTCGTTTACCGTGCGACCTGCATCGCGCCATGCATCCGTCAAAAGAGCAGGTAAAGAAATAAGCTTGGCAAGCAAAGAAATGTGTGCAAATGGTTCGAAATTGGCGGGTGTTGGAGCTGGAGGAGGAAAGAATACCTATAGAAAATGGATGTTGAATGATCCAGGGTGTTAACGTAGTGAAGGTTTAATTCAAAGTATACCTTCAAAATGACAGTGCCCGTATGGCTGAGATATCGGCACAGGACACTAAGAAATGGGTGGGATGAGCTGCGGTGGGAGATGGAGAGGGTTCAATAGAGTATAGCCAGTAAATATGGGTTGTTGTATGATTGATGGTTGGAGTGAACAACAGTAAGAAGAATATGAGTACTCGTTGCTCTCATACCTTTTACTTCTTGCGACGCAGATAAAAACAGTCCTTCAGAGAAGAATATTTAAGCTGACCATGCAGTATAAAACCTGACTTCTTAAAATTCATTTACCAAACTACAAAGAAAATTTTGAAGCTTTCTCGGGTTTTGCGTATACATACAACACTTGATTATCAACGTATGTGTTCAAGATACACACAAAAATACACAAACGTCCATGCTCCGTAAAAAGTTCAAAACAAAGAGCATAAGATGACATCGGCTGTTGTGCCAGTGCTGGAGGCATAGCTCCATTAATCATGAAGATCTGCTCATGTGCAGATGCGCATTCAGCAACAAAATGATACTAATATTTAGAATGAGCACTCTGCAATACCCCCGCCCAACAATTGGCCTTCGAGCCGAACTTTTTACTTTGTCCTGTGCCTTGACCTTCGATCGTTTCCTCTCAATAAAAAATCTTCACTCTACCTGACCCTAAACCAGTCCACCAGCTTTCTCTAAATCATGTCAAAACATAGTTGATCTTGTCCTCTGACTTTGACCTTTCACCTATTGTTTTTTAAATCTAAATTCATCCTTGGCTGATCCTAATTTCTTCCGCCAAATCTGCTCCAGATCGAATCAAAACTGACTTATCGGGACGCAGATTTGAATTAATCCTGTGACTTTGACCTTTTGCGGATTGTTCTCAAAAGCGATTCTTTCATCAGTGCTTTACCTGAACTCACAAAAAGTTTTATCAGAACTGGAACCACACAGGTTAAGTTGACCTTGCTTTTTGACCTTGGCCCTCGACCTTTTCCTGTGACCTAGACATTTAACTAATATTTTTCAAAATCGAACTCCTTTATAATCGCTTTCCCTAAACTCGTTCGCCTGGTCTGGCGTAAATCTGATAAAAAATGTGCAAGCTGACCTTGCTACGCAACCTTGACCGCTGACCCACTATTCTACAAATCAAAAGGTCAGCTGACCCTCAAACCTTCTACCAAATTTGGTCTCAGTCAGATCGAAACTACTTTAGCTATTTTGTTCGCACATGGATACGTGGGTCAAACTTTGACTTTGCCCGGTGGCCTTGACTTTCGATTTCTTTCTTTCAAAATGACGCCCATCGTTCTTGTTTTACTCCTAACCCTTCCACCAAATTTGGTCTAGATCAGAAAAAAGAACTCCGAGTTAACCTTGCTTGGGTAAACTGCGATCATGACCTTGGACCTATTATTCTCTCCGACAAGGAGAGCATGTTTTCACCCCTATTTGTTTGTTTTTTTTGCTTGTCTGGTAGCAGGATTACTCAAAAACTAAAACAGAAATTTGGACCAAATTTGGTGAGTAGATAGCCCGTATTTCAAAGAACAGTCGATTAACTTTTGGGACATATCCAGATCATATTACAGATTCTGGATCCGGAAAATACTTTTTGCGAAACCCTGATCAGTGATGATAAAACCCAGTCCATTATGAAGAGTAGTTTGGAAATTACATTGCGCTTGTCGGAGAGATGTACTCCACTTAATGCCCCTCTGGTTTTAAAAAATGGTTTACTCCTTGGCCCACTTCTAACTGTTCTACTAAATTTGGTTAATATCAGATAAAAGCCGTTTGAGCTATAGTATTGGCAGAGGTAAACAAAACGACATTCATTGATCAGTACAATATCCTGTTCTCGGGGATGATGGTGGTGGTGGACTTGAAGGTGTAATACTCTAAATAAATCGCTAGTGTAGAGGTGCTTCGAAGCCTTTTATGCCACCTAGAATATGGATTTTATTTTACGATTAATATCCTCACACTTCATTACTTTTTTTTTTCTCATATTTTCTTCCTTCACCTCTTTCTTATTTACTGAAATTAAACGTTTGTGTGTGTGTGTGTGTGTGTGTGTGTGTGTGTGTGTGTGTGTGTGTGTGTGTGTGTGTATCTGTTCCCATTATATCTCATGAACGGCTTGAGCTATCAACATGAAATCATCAGTGTATCAAGATATGACCAAAATTTTGGACGGATTCGAAAATGGGCAGTCGGGGTCAAGGTCAAGGTCACCAAAATGGCTGTTGTTACCACGTGATGATTTTGTTGACCTTTGTGGGGAAGTTTCATAGTGGTGGACTTTAATTATTTTTCTAATCCTTTTGCACGACGTGTTTACCAAAAAGTAAAATAAAACTTAGTGGTTGCAAACACACACACACACACACACACACACACACACACACACTCACACTCACACACACACACACACACACACACACACACACTCACACTCACACACACACACACACACACACACACACACTCACACTCACACACACACACACACACACACACACACACTCACACTCACACACACACACACACACACACACACACACTCACACTCACACACACACACACACACACACACACACACTCACACTCACACACACACACACACACACACACACACACTCACACTCACACACACACACACACACACACACACACACTCACACTCACACACACACACACACACACACACACACNAAAAACATTATCTCTCTGCTTTCTAAAGGTCATCAGTAACAAAAGGAGAATTACAGATTCATTAAAGATTAGCTATAATGATAGCACTCTTGTATCTCCCGCCTTTACCAAGACAGAACAATAATTGTTTTTGCCCGCCTCTGTGTGTGTGTGTGTGTGTGTGTGTGTGTGTGTGTGTGTGTGTGTGTTCCCATTATATCTCATGAATGGCTTGCACATGAAACCTTCAGGGTATCAAGATATGGCCAAAATCTTGGACGAGTTCGAAAATGGGCACTCGGGGTCAAGGTCAAGCTTACCAAAATAGCAGCCAAAGGTCAACTAGTTTTTATCACCCGCCTTTAACACCATTATATCCCATGAACGGCTTGAACTATCAACATGAAACCTTTAGGGTGTAAAGATATGGCCAAAATCTTGGACTTGGCCAATAGCATATTATGGCGGGTGATTAGCATTCAGCTCTCGAATGCTTTTCTTTCATTATGAAAGACTTCATCTTATAATTTCTTTAAACCTTGCTTATCGATTTCGATAACTTTGCAGAAGAATAACAGAGTTGATTATACGACATTTTTCTGACATACATAATTTTAAATTATAGTCAGCATTTCACGGCAAATTTTTAGATGAAAGGCCTTTGAGCGACAGAGTGCCGAACAGGTAGGAGAAAAAGTCGAGAATAGATGAAAGAGAAAACGCGTGAATGATTATGGCAATATAAGACAGGGGGGAGGAAATAATGTGACACAATAGGCTACATGCAGTACTTCAGACAGAGGATATGATTTAAAAGAAACATTGATGAGACAACGCAACGTGAATCTGGGTAAAAGAAGGTTGGTTCTCTCCCGTCCGATATTGACAATGATTTTTTTTTTCTTGGTAGTCAGTTTTCGTTTTCTCTCTCTCTCTCTCTCTCTCTCTCTCTCTCTCTCTCTCTCTCTCTTTTACTTTGTATATAGATCAGACAGCTCGTTCCCTCAGATCCAGCAGTTCTACGAGTCTCGCACCTTCACTTATCATCACTTTGGCACTAATAATTACCATCTGCACTGAATACAAGCTAAGACAGTCTCATTCTGGACTGATTCACTGGTGTTAGGTGAGATGTCTTTTTAACATGAACGGTCTTGTGGCAGATCAGTACAGTCAGTTTTAGTCAGGATTTAACGCACTTTCTCTCAGACTACTGGCCACTTTTTTTACCAACAGTCACAAGAGAAAACCTTTAAAATTCAGGAGGGCAATGGGGAGAATATATTTTAAGTACAAAAACAAATATTCACATTAAGCATAAGATATGGCATGTGTGCTGTTAAGCTAATGGTAGGCTATTATACTAATGAGTAGAAAATGGCCAATAAATGTGTCGGATGCAACATTAGAGATAAAATGTGCTCCTCGTGCATCAGGCTGCTGGCTGCTCTATACATTACGATTATGAAATACTGCATAATAAAAGACCTGTGAGGAGAAGGCAAGTACAAAAGTCTACCAACATGATGCAATAGAATTTATTTATGAATGCGTACAGTGGTTCTTTCTGGACAGACAGCAGAACATTCTACAATCCTTTCTCTTACAATTAATCACCACTTCCAGCCGCCCGTCTCTGTACTCCCTTTATCCTTCCACTTTGTTTCCTACGTGCTCTGTCCAGGAACTGTTATCTGATTATTTTCGGTTCACCGCTTATCTTTACTTCATAGCTGGCACAATCCACAGACCGTCGATAAAGAAAGGAAGAGTTTGGAGGCGACTTATCATTTTACATGGTAGTCCTTTTCGAAAGCACAATTCCGTCACATGAAATAATACTGTATCTGTACAACCCCCTGAGCAATAATGAAGTAGGGTATATGACTGATCGTGGGCCAACTGTGTTTGGAAGTCATTATACTGATAAAGGTAAGAGTTAGTTCTGTGGCGATGGTTGTTTTACCAATGCGAATTCATATTGCAGTAAACTGCAAGTTTATCAAGACAGGGAATGATGAAAGGAAACTGAATATCATAACTGTCCTTCTTTGCTGGACAATCGAATATGTAAGAGGTTGAAGAACAGGCTAATGCTTATGCATTATATCTGATGATTTTTTTTTCTGTTTTCGGGGTACGAATGTTATAACGATTTCGTTACGATAGATGCAATTGTGATACCTTAATGAAAAATGCTTTTTTTTTAATTTTTTATATTATTAACAATCTTCTCGACTCCAGGGACCAATAGCTAACTGTCCTGTGGCTGGAAAAAATGTAAAACTCATTAATTTTATGTATAACGTTTTCTTATACACGGACATCAAAACGATACGAGATACGGTGCATGCATATAGTAAAGGGAATTCATTGTTAGCGTCACGAGAATGATAGGATTCATATATACTGTTTACGTCGATCAGAAAATAGTGGAGATCAAATGTCCGTTTTCAATGCGGTAAAACGCTAAGGGAGATGATACATAGCTCTGTAACGACCCTTGGAGCGTCTCGCAGTTAACTATAACCTTCTACCGTAAACTGGAATAGACTTAATTAGTGTTATCCGGACTATGACGGGGTAATTAGTACAACTTTTAACACTCAAGCTCCTGTGACTCACTTAAATAAAATTTCTGGTTGTATGTGGAATAGACATTCTCTTACCATAAGAGTTAACAGGGCGCTGTGGTTAGCAGTGGCTAGCGGCCGAGTTCTGAGACAAGAGGAATGAAGAAGATTATGGGAAAGAGTAGTTTTCGAAAAGTACATTCGAGTGAAAGAGGAAACGTACAGAAATGTGTATACAAAGGTCAGAAGCAGAGTTGGAGTGACAAAGATTCGAGGAGAAAGTAAGGCTACATCAGGAATGAAATCTGAGACCTTTCCTGTTTAATACTGTGGTAGATGTGATGCAACAAGAGATGAAGCACCACAATGTATTAGTTATATGCTGATGACAGTGCCTTGCTCGGAGACTCAAAGAAAGGATGCAGAAATAAAACTGGAAAACTGGATAGTGACGATAGAGGGAGACGACTGAAAATCACTTGCATCATGACCGAAAATACGAGTACATGAACTAGTAAAGGCACAGCAGGAGAGAAATTAGACTAGATGGATGTGTAATCAAACAAAAACACCAATTTAAATACCAGGACAGGGTACGATATAGAAGAAACTTAACAACCGTACATAGCCATGTTGAAAAAGTTGGAGGGATGTGTCGAGAATACTGTGATAGAAACAACAGTACAAAGTAAAAAGGCTGGCGGGAACGTTCAAGAAGAGCGTGGTGAGGCCAGCAACAACTAGAATTCGCTGAGAGAGCCCATACCACCAACGCCATTGCCATTAAAACGGATCCGGATCCAGATTCCGATCCGCACTAAAATTTAATATATACTTTTTCTGGTCTATGGCCAGCCTTTTCACAATATTTCATTGAAATTCATCGAAAACTCTTGGAGATACTGTGCGGGATACTCCAGATACGGATAATAGACTGCTGGTAGAGAAGAGAGAGAAATTGAGGAAAAGGAAGGAGCACTTCGAGGATTTGTTGAATGTGGAGAGTGAGAGCAGTGCGAGTATAAGTTGTTGGGGAATGGCTGGGAGAAGAAGAGGTGAGAGGAGGGAGGAAGAGATCAGTAGGGCGGAAGTAGTGGACGCAATGAAGAAAATCAAGATGGGAAAGGTCCCAGGAATTGAAGAAGTATGTGGTGAAATGCAGAAGAATGAAGGTGAGATTGTTGTGGAGTGGATATGGAAGTTGTGTAGATTGGCTTTCTGAAGAAGGAAGGGTTCCAGAGGACTGGAAATCAGGTATAATTGTTCCTTTATACAAAGGAAAAGGGGAGAGAGAAGCATGTGGTAACCAAAGGGGTATTTGCCTTCTTAGTGTGACTGGAAAAATATATGGTAGAATACTTATTGACAGAGTTAGGCATATATCAGAGGAGTTAGTTGGAGAAGAACAAGGGGGATTTAGAAAGGGAAAAGGGTGTGTAGATCAGATATTTATTCTAAGATGTTTAGTGGAGAAGTATCTAGAGAAGGGAAAGAAAGTGTATACTGTACTGCCTTCATGGACTTGGATAAAGCTTATGACAGAATAGATAGGCAAGGGATGTGGAAGGTATTAAGAATATATGGCGTGGAGGGGAAATTGAGTGCTGTGAAGAGTATGTACAAAGGGGCTAGGGCTACTGTGCGAGTGGATGGAGAGCTGAGTGAATTCTTTGATCTGAATGTGGGACTGAAACAGGGTTGTGTGATGTCTCCATGGCTGTTTAATATATACATGGATGGGGTTGTAGAGGAGGTGCAAGGTAGGGCAGTGGATGTGGGGGTGGCCCTAATGAATGAGGGTGACATGTGGAAGATTCCGATGTTGTTGTTTGCTGATGATACAGTATTGTTGAGTGAAGATGAGTGGGAGTTGCAAGGTTTGGTGAATGAATATGGGACAGTGTGTAAGAAGAGGAATCTGAAAGTCAATGTAAACAAGGGTAAAGTTATGGTGTTTGAGAGGAATGAAGTCACAGAAGGCACAGTGAGGTTGGATGGTGAGGATATGGAGAATGTGAGTGCCTTCAAGTACTTGGGCAGTGTGATGAGTAAGGATGGAAGTTTTGGGGATGAAATACTTGAAAGGGTATAGCAGGGAATGAAGGTTGTTGGTTCACTGAAAGCTGTGATGAGAAATAGGGAGGTGAGTAGAAGTCACTGCATGATAGTATTGTGATCCCTACCCTGACTTAAGGAAGCGAGGCGTGGACCTTGGTAGAGGGTAACAAGTCAAGAGTGAGAGCAGTGGAAATGAGTTACTTGAGAGGAGCATATGATATGACATGGAGGGACAGGTTGACGAATGAAGAAGTGAAGGAACGTTGTGGGGTGGATGTGGATGTGGTTGAGAAGATAAGGAGAAATACTCTGAGGTGATTTGGTCATGTGGAGAGAATGAAGAGTGAAAGACTGACTAAGAGGGTGCATGTAGGTGATGTGGAGGGAGGGAGAGGGAGGGGAAGACCGAGGATGAGGTGGAGGGATGGAGTTGAGAGGTATATAACGGAGGGGGGAGTGAGCTGGGGTACGGGTAGGCAAATGGTGGGTGGCAGAGCGACTTGGAGGCGTTTTGTCCGCGGCCACCCTTTGCGGGATTAGGGCATCGGGCTATAGATAGATAGATAGATAGTCTGGGCGATGGAACAAGAGGGTCAGGGGTCATCTCCCAGTCGAGGAACGTCTGTGTATCTGCGGCGACGTACAGACTGAACGACATGTCCGGCACTGCATACATATACAAAATATACGAGACTTGTACAATTATACATCAGTGGAGGAACTATTTTCTGGCAGATTTTCGAAAGACAAGTCTTGGGTTATTATTCATAATATTCTTAAGCTTTATGTAAATTTACACTTATCTTGTGTAGTTCTCTGTAGGTGTTTATATATCTTTTTTTATTTGTATTAGTTTATACTTTAATAAGAGGAAACATATAATGCGAGTTGTGGATAATATCTAGGGTTAATTCATGTTGTCAGTGTATCTGCTGTTCAGCAATCGTGAATTGCTGCCAAGTCAGTATTTGTTCTCTTGGGATGATATTTTTGCCTTGGAATATGTACTCCAGTTCCATCTATTGTGGTTAAAAAAGTTATTTGTTGTTAACAAAAGGTTTAATAGGTGAACCACAGATGTGTAAGAAGTTTATTCCTTTCATTTAGTGTCGAGAGCTCGACAGCTGTTACAAAATCTCCAATTTGTATTTTATTTTATAAATGTAAGCTGTGGTCAGTAAAGTACCTGTTTATCTATCTATCTGTGTGTGTGTGTGTGTGTGCGCGCGCGGCCGTAAGTGTCCCCCAAGGGAACTAGCTTGTCTTGGTGAAGGGCTTGTGTGCCCTGTTAAGCCTGTGTCCCAT
>JAGKTI010029820.1:0-12561 GCA_018397915.1 Birgus latro
AAAAAAGGGGGCTTAGCTTGGGATTAATACGATCTGAGTCTCTCCCTCACCTCACCCAAATCTTGTCTACTGTCCGAATGTATACTATGAATTTGGCTTTGGGTGTTCAGTTTGTCACAACAAAGGTTTCGCTCAATATATAGCCTTAACTAACCTTTCTTATTATAGAACATAAATGTTCAAATCTATATTCTATTATTATATAGCGCCTAATAATTTGTTTTACTTTATCAAATACTATTGCCAAGATTTAATATTTTCGAACAATGCGATTAACTTGGTGACACCTGGAGAACCTGTATGGCTATTTTTAGAAGTTCCGTCGCTCATATTTTATCTAGTCACTTTATTTTCATCTAATTTTATTCATTACCATAAAGTCTACATAAGATTGTATGACTTTTTATAAGAGCATATTCGTTCTAGATGGCGACTGAAATAATTCCAATAAGTAATACGTGGTACCTTAGGAATTATCTGGGGAAAATGTAAGCGCCGTCACGTCTATCCACCCTGCTGAACTCCACTAACCAACCAGCGACAGGGAAAGTTAAGCCGTTTCCTCACTCCACCCTAAGGGAGGTGCATCTCCGCCACGCCTCGGTAAACTCAGTATAGTAGGAACACAAGCTAAGGAAACTCCGTAACTCCTTAACACAAGTTGGAACTGGCCAGTGTTCCACAGTTGCCACCTTCTCCAGGTCAGTATGGATGCCGCTCTTTCCTACAATGTGTCCCAGGTACTCTACTTCCTTCTGAAACAAGTAGCACTTCTTGGGGTTCACCTTGAGGTGCACTGCGTGGATCCTATTCAACACCTCCAACAGCTCCTCCAGGACTCAACCTGGTCGAAAGTCCGTGCAAACACAATTACATCGTCCACGTAGATGAGGGCCGTCTGCCTGTGGAGGCCTTCCAGTACGCGATTCATTTGACGCTCAAAAGTAGCTGGAGCATTGCATAAGCCAAAAAGCTTCACCTTAAACTGTCATAAATCCCGCCTGTATGAAAAGGCCGTCTTCTCTTTGTCCTTCTCTGCAGCCTTGACCTGATGATATCCTGCTTTCACGTCTAGTGTGGAAAACCACTTAGAACCTGACAGAGCATCCAAGGAGTTATCAATTCTTGGCAAGGGGTATGCGTCCTTCACTGTCACATCATTCAGGGCTTGATAATCTACACTGCACCTTACTGAGCCATCCTTCTTCCTTACCAGAACCACTGCTGATGCCTATGGACTGCTGGACTTTTCAATTTCTCCTTACTTTGGAGATTCTCCATCACCTTCTCCATTTCTTGCCGTTGGGCTGGCGCCATCCTCCGCACAGGCTGTTTAATCGGGAGGTGATCCCCAGTGTCTATACAATGCTCCACCAGGTCAGTGCACACCAGGTCTAGGTCTCTAGTGGAGAAAACATCAGCAAACTTCGTCAGCAGCTGCCTCAACTTGAGCATTTGCGTGCCATCCAGGCATTGGCTACTCCTTGAAAATAAGTCTTATAGGTGATCTGGCATGTTTCCGTCTTCCTTGACTTCGCTCATTTTACAGGCCTTCCTCTGATGCCACTCAGGGTCCACCACCTGGCACAGTTGCACAATTTCTTCCATTGATCTTTTGTGGCTCCCAGGAGAAATTGGCCACCACAACAGGCCCTTCACCTGCACCTGTTTCTACCAGTGTTCTCCCCACCATCACTTCGGCCTTAGTCTTGCACCGTACATCAGACTCCACTACCCCTATACAGCTGTCAAAAGAGCCACTCACCTTACACTAGAGCAACAGTTCTGATTTTGAGGGTATCACTGTAGTGCGGAGCGCCCTAGCCTCACCACCAGAACTGGTACACTTCACTGCCGTGACGGGAATTGACCTTCCTTGAACCTTCAGCTTCATTGAGCAGAAGTCCAGTTCACACCGCATGGACATCAGACAGTCCAGACCCAGAAGGCAAGGATCCTCCATGTCAGCCAAGTAGCCTGGAAGAATAGCCTCTTGCCCTGCCACTTCAGTCTGGACGTCCAGGGGTCCCCTCAGTTCCGCACGGTGCCCACTTATGCCACACAGTTGTTTTGATGACTCAGGCAGATATCGATGATGTAACACATCAGGCCTCACAAAAGTTTGCTCTGAGGCCAAATCAATCACCAGGGAACACTTCTTTTTGTCTATCCTTCCGTCTATTCGCACACTGTCGATTGCCATTCGCTTGCATTTTCTCGGTGGTGGGGCTACTTGGGAAAAGCTGGCTGGTGGCTGCCCCTTCACACCAGCAATCACTAGTTTTCCACTTTTTTTTGGTCTTCTGCAACCTCCTTATCATCCCTTTGTTCTTCAGACACTCAGAACTAAAGTGTCCCACCTCACTACATGTCCAACACGCTTTTGTTATAACTGAAGATTTCCTTGCATTACTCTTTTCTTGCTCCTTCTTCAATTTGTGACAATTCACCTTCCTGTGTCCCAGCTTACCGCAGAACCAGCAACCTCCACCGGTCTTCTCCTGTTCACTCCTCCACTTGTAGCAGTTCTCTTTTCTGTGTCCTGGCTTTCCACAGTACCAGTAACTTCCCTCAAATTTTTCTAATTCACATACCTGCCCCTTTCTTGCCTTGAATCCTGCAGTACGACCTGTCTGAAAGGTGGACGTACTTGACCTGACAGGACTCAAATTCTAGAGCCCTGGCAAGTGCTTCTTGCGTGCTTCTGGGTTGTGCCTGCTTCACCTGCACTTTCAACTCTGCGCTATCAAGAGCATCGATGAACTGGTCCGTCAGAAGAATAGCGACCAGGTTAGGTGCAGCGCTAGGGTACGCCTTATATGCCATACTCTCCAGGTCATGAGCAAGCTGCTGTAGGGATTCTCGTCGAGTCAGTACACGGCTCCGGAATCTTGCTCTGTAAACCTCAGTCTGGTACATGGTTCCATATCTCTGCTCCAGCACTTCTACAAGGGACTGATACCTTTTCCTTTCCATCACTGACATCTGGCCCAGAATTTCCATTCCGACATCCTTAAGCCTAGTAGCAAGCTGCCTTGCGCTCCGCCTATCATCCCAACCATTCTGATCCGCAAGTAACTCAAACTGAGCACGGTAAGCTTCCTAAGATACTCTACCATCAAATTCCTGAGGTTTCTTTTTAATTGGACCCCCATTATAGCTATGCACTTCACTGATTTGGGGCCTAAAATCTGGGGCATCATAATTAAGGTCAGGACTTAAATCTCTTACATTCTGATTATTCAACCTTATAATGCTACCTTTAGATGCTTGGGATCCATCAAGATTCACCATACGCTGTCCATTCCTTTCGTATGCTCCCTGTACACAGACCTGAGGCTCAGCAATGCAATATTACAGCCTCCATTTTCTCACTAATTATCTTCACATGGTCGACTACATGCTTCAGGGTTATCTACATGCTGTCTGCACTCCATCACTATTTCCTCACTAATTGACTTCAACTGGTCGTCTACATGCTGTTTGCACTCAGTCACATTATTGCTTATCTCATACTTCTGCTGCAGTAACTCAGCGTATACCTCCTCCTTCGATTATTCCTGTTCTTTCTTCATTTCTCCCATGATAGCATCTTGCTGTCCTTGCATCCTCAGTTGTAATTCCCTCTGTTGCTCCTGTAATGCTTCTTGAAGTTGTTCATATCGTTCTTTTTTTTCTTAACGTTGTGCCTCTAGTTATTCACTCTTTGCTTGCAATTGTTCTTTGATTTCGTTCCTGAGCTCTTTTTAATCATCTCTTTCTGTTTGTAATTGTTCTTTTCGTTCTTCATATTGTGCCTCCAGTTGGGCACTTTGTGCTTGTAATAGTTTCAAAATTGTCACCTCCTGCCCAGCTCGAGACCTTGTCTTCCCGCCTTCTGCTTCCATGTCGAAGGTTAGACTCACTGCAGCACTCAGATTATCCACACTTCTGACACCAGTATTACGTCTCCGCCCCACACTGCCACAGGCTCCAACAGCAGTAATACGGTGCAGGAAGGACGTTGCCCAGTGAGTTGTTGTTCTTATGATTAGCCTTTAGGTGTACAGTACACAGGATCAGCTCAGGCGTCGGAAATAAACACTGGCTTCTGGAAGTTCTCTGTCCTTATTTTCCAAATGATTCCGCTTAATGCTTTCCAATTTCACTTCATTATTCCCACAAGCACTGGAGCTACACAATATTTACTAAATGCAATTACTCCTAATGCTTGACAACACTTCACTATTTTCACAGGTACTGTTGATAAACTTCACAAACACTTCACTGTTCGCCAGCACTTCACTGATTTCACAAGTACAGTCAAGGAAATTTCCTCATTATCCACCTCTCGAAGCACTGGTGTGAGACGGGTGAATGTGAAGCGGCAGCCAGACCTCATGTGTCTGGTAACTGTGAGTGTGAAGGAGGGGGAGGCGGGGGTTCGGGGACAGAGGATCGTTTGGTGATAGGTTTCGAATCAAATGTAAGTCTGTAATTTATGACTTGGGCGGTGTGTTTGAGTTAATTTAGTAAGGATAGATGGCAATATAATGGTAGCATAAAAAATAAAAAATAAAAATACGTACATATCTGTAGAATTAGTGTTGTGAGGAAAGTTATGGAAGTTTGCTGGGTTCGGACTGAGGTTTGAATGCTTTCATTTCCCTCTCGACTTTAAAATGAGACGTTTCCCCAGGAGACACTTGCAACGATGTATTATATTTATACATTTTGTGGTGATTGGAAAATAAAGCCACTACATACTGTATATGTATGTATCGTCGTCGTCGTCATCAGCCGTTGAGGTCCACTGGACTGGCCTATCCCTACCGAAGGAGGGACGATACAGCCATGTATCTCTACCCAGTGGCTTAGGATGTCTGGTAGAGTAGGGCGAGAAGTGCTTGTGAGTGTAATTGTTGTGTTGTAGTGGCCTTGGATGTGTGTGTGTAGTCTGTGAACCAAGTGTAATCGGCCCATCTTATGCCGATTGGGTGCAAGCATACTAGTATGCGACACTGGATCTACCAGAGCACCCCTTGTGTCCGCCAAAGTGGCCAGTGGCTCAGCCAGCGAACGCTTCCCAAAGTTTTTACGACTTTGGTGGATTGCGAATCCGCGCCCACCAGCATACGAGACGCACACTGCCACTGTACCACAGAGGCTCATATATATATATATATATATATATATATATATATATATACAGTATATATACATACTGTGTGTATAGATAGATAGATAGAGGGAGAGAGGTGTGTGTGTAAATTCTTATATATTTGTTAATTTTTTCTATCCTCTGCCATCCCACCAATAACATCCACCTACAAATATTTCCATTGTTATTCTGGTAATTATTCATCTGGAACATGGCGTTTAGGGTAGTGAGTAATAAAAAAAAAAAAAACAATCTATATGAGCTATTAACAGGCTTATCGTTTTCCTATAGACAGAATGACATGAGATGTCCTAATTGTATGCTCAGTCACTGTAACTATCATTCCTATCGAACATTACAAAATGAAGGCAAAGAAACATACCTTTGACAGTAAACATGTATTGATACTGTGACTTGAGCAACTCTCCAAACCCTCCCACCCGCTGCCACCCTCCCTCCCAGTCACAGTTACCAGATAAGTGGGGTCTGGCTGCTGCTTCGTGACTATTCGTTGACCACCAGTGCTCCGAACAATGGGTAATGCGGAACTTTCCCTGACTATAAACTTCACTGACACTGCACTGACACTCAAACTGAACTGAAAACCGACTGAACTTGAACTAGTCTCTTCCTCATCCTTATATAAGCTTGCAATGTAATAGAATGATCTACTTCTCCGCAGTTTTGGTGTATTCCAGAGAAAGAGAGAGAGAGAGAGTTCACAGTAACCAACTTGGAGACAACCAAAACATGCAAGAGTTTTCTTACATTACATAACACTCCAAGTATATGAACTTAAATTAAATTACATAATATAACAGGCAATCACATAAATAACACATTATTGAGAAAAAGAGCATCAATATTAATTCATAACTTACGAAACAACACATACAGTAATCAAACTGGCAACTCTGACTCGCACTGAACCTATGGTTACTATCGGGAAACGTCGAGAAGTTCTCATCTACCTAACTGGCAGTAGAATGTATATGGAAGATTGGCCTTGGAGGAAGGCAGAGTCTCGGAGGATTGGAAGTCAGGTATAATTATTCCCTTGTACAAAGGAAAAGGGAAAAAAGAAGTAATTACAGAGGCATTTGTCTTCTTAGTATAATAGGAAAGGTGTATGGCAAGAAACTTTTCGACCAAGTTAGGGAAATAACAGAGGAATTAGCTGGAGAAGAACAGGGAGGTTTTAGGATGGGAAGAGGTTGTGTAGAGCAGATATTCATTCTTAGGTCCTTAGTGGAATAGTTTCTAGGGAAGGGAAGGAAGTTGTATGCGACCTTCATGGATTTGAAGAATGCATATGACATGGTGGATAGACATAGTGTGGAAAGTATTAAAGATATATGGAATAGATGGGAGGTTGTTGAATGCTTCTGAAGAGAATGAATGAGGGTGCTAAGTTTGCAGTGCGTGTGGTTAATGAACTGAGTGAATTTTTCTATGTGAATGTTGGATTGAAACAGGGATGTGTCGTGTCCCCATGGTTGTTCAATCTGTATATGGTTGGGGTTATAAACGAGATACAAGGCAGGGCAGCGGATGTTGGAGCAACCCTTACAAGAAAGGACAGTGTTTGGAAACTCCATGTACTGTTGTTTGCAGATGATACTGTAGTGTTAAGTGAAGACGAAGGGGAACTGCAAGGCTTGGTGAATGAGTCTGAGAGTGTGTGTAAGAAACGGAATGTAAAAGTGATGTAGGGAAAAGTAAAGTTATGGTCTTCGAGAGAAATGAAATCACTGAATATACATGAGGCTGGATGAGGAGGAAATGGAAAATGTAAGTGCGTTTAAGTATAGACTTGGGTAGTGTGATAAGTAAGGATGGAAATTTAGAGGGTGAAGTGCTTGAAAGGGTACAACAGGGAAGAAAGGTTGCTGGATCTTTGAAAGCAATGATAAGGAACAGGGAAGTGAACATGAAAGTAAAAAAGTCACTGCATGACAGTATTGTGATACCAACTCTAACGCATGGAAGTGAAGCTTGGACTTTGTTGGAAGGACACAAGTAAAGACTGAAAGCAGTGGAAATGAGTTATATGAGAGGAGCATGTGGAGTTACATGGAGAGACAGAATGACAAATCAGGATGTGAAGAGTGTTATGGTGTGGATGTGGATGTGACAGAAAGCGTTAGGAGAAATACATTGAGGAGGTTTGGTCATGTGGGGAGGATGGAGAGCGACAGACTAGCGAGAAGGGTGGATGCGAGTGAAGTGGAGCGAGGGAGAGGAAGGTGGAGGCCGAGGATAAGATGGAGGGACGGAGTGGAGAGGTATTTGAGAGAGAGGGGTGTAAGCTGGGAGCAAGACAGTGAAGGGGCATTGGACAGGGTGACATGGAGGCGATTTGTTTGTGTCCACCCCTTATGGGATTGAGGCGTCTGGCAATAGATAGATTATTATTATTATTATCATTATCATAAACATTTAAGTTCGGTGATATACCTGTATTCTTACTAACACCAGAGGATTTCATTTAACTTAGCAGAGGCCTGAGGAGGTAGATATGGTTTCCATTTACCCCTACAGTACTGAGGAGTTCTAAGAATAAATTCGTCTGGAGATGCCAAGAATAAACTACAAAAAGGGTGACCGAATTCAAAGGCATTAAAGGCCACAGTGACAGCACCTACAAGAAAACAAGGGATGATTAGAGATTTTCTTTACCCGTCCCCTCCCGGAGTGGCTTTGAGGCGGGAATTCCTTTCACTCGGTTTGTCTGTTTGTTTGTTTGTCTGCCTGTCTGTCTGTCTGTCTGTCTGTCTGTCTATTTGTTAACAAATTTATATGAAAACTACTCGTGCGATTTTGATTATCACAGGGATGATAGGTTAGACCTTCTGATGACCTGAATAAATATTGGGCCAAACTTGGCCAAGGCCCAGGCTGTAGGCCCCCCAAAATGTAAAAAACTAGTTTTTCGTCATAACTCCTATCAAATTCGTCATATCGACATGAAACTTAAATCTAAAGGTGCATCTTTCAAATATGCATCCTACTGAAGTCAAGAGTGAGAGCAGTGGAAATGAGTTATTTGAGAGGAGCATGTGGAGTCACATGGGGAGACAGACTAACAAATGAGGAAGTGAAGGAGCGTTGTGGTGTGCTTGAGGACGTGATGGGAAGCGTTAGGAGAAACACGTTAAGGTGGTTTGGGCATGTGGAGAGGATGGAGAGTGAAAGATTGACGAGGAGAGTGTATGTGAGTGAGGTGGAGGGGGCGAGAGGGAGGGGGAGGCCGAGGATGAGATGGAGGGATGGAGTGGAGAGGTATATGAGAGAGGGGGGTGTGAGTTGGGAGCGTGGTAGTGAAATGGCAGGGGACAGAGTGACATGGAGGCGATTTGTTTGTGGCCACCCCGTTCGGGATTGAGGCGTCTGGCAATAGACGTCAGAGGGGTGACCCCCCCCAGTTAGCGGAAGAGGAGAGGGGTAATGTCAGATGGGTCGGGCCTAAAATTTTAAATGGGCATAAAATCGTATTTTTTTTTCATCCGATTTACTTCAAATTTGATATGTGGCAACTTTAGATATCCTGTTTTATTAATGCACTAAAATGACTGCCGCGGATGGGTTCGCTATGCCCGATGCTGCTTCTTGTTAATATATATATAGCAATCAGTTCAAGTCCAATTGTCTTTTATATTATTATTATTTTTTTTTTTAATGAATGGAGGACACCAGCAGTCTGGTGAATAAAACTTCTTACCTGTCCCCTAGCCCCTTCGGGGCGGGGATGGGTATTGTTTTCACTCGGTTTGTCTGTTTGCTTGCCTGTCTGTTAACAACTTCACGTGAAAAATACTGGTGTGATTTTGACTAAAATTACCGAGATGATAGGCTATGACCTTCTGATCACCTGATTAAATTGTGGGCCAAATTGGCCCAAGGCCCAGGCTGTAGGCCCCCTCAAAATGTATTAATCGTTTTTATTTTTTTCCCCATAAGTACTTTCAAATTCGTCAAATCCACATGAAACCAAACCCTAAAGGTGCATCTTTCAAATTTGCATCCTACAATATGCCTCATTACATCAAGGGGTCACCCAGTTAGCAGTAGGGGGGTCAATGTCAAGTGAGTTGGGCCTAAAATTTCAAATGGGCATAAGACCGTCAATTTTCACCGATTTGATATGTGACATCATTGACTGGATATCCTGTTGAATTTATACGTCAGCACTAAAATGACTGCCGGGGACGGGTTTGCTGTGCCCGGCACCGCTTCTTGTTTCTGTGTTTTATTCTTCCTCTTTTCATCCCCTTAAAAAAAAAGAAAAAACAAGTAAGCTGGTTATTTGCCCTTAAATGTTCTAGATTTCGGTATCCTAGACCTCATCTCGAAGGGGTTATTGTGGGATTGGTTTTCATCGTTGACCATATGAGGGTATAATTTCTACACCTTGAAGGGAGTAATAAGGAACTGGGTGTAATTGCTCACCATATGAGTCTATAATTCCTACACCTTGAAGGGGAGTAATGAGGAAGTGGTCACTGTTCACCATATGAAGGTATAATTCTTTCATAACATGTAATAGGCGCCCACTCTGAAAGTGTGGAACGTGTTCGAGCGACAGAGCGAGACTGAAAGCGTGGAACGTGCTCGAGCGAGCAAGCGAGCAAGTAAGGCAGTGCTGAATATTGTCTCATGTGGCTCATCATCTTCCTCTGATTTCTTGACCTGAAACTACTAAAACAAACTTATCAGATTACACCAAAAATATTCCCTCACACTTCCTAAAACCAACTCTCTTAGCAATCGTCGGACAATACTGCTGTGCTACTCACGCAGCCATAGACCGTTACTATTACGCTAATCTGCCGTATAAAAAAAAAACACACACATTTTTTTCGTTATACAGGAAAAACTATTGGGAATTACGGGTTGCCTATGAAATTTAAATAATTGAGGATTTTTATGCGATTTCCATATTGGTGACTATCCTTCTTGAAAGTTCAAAATTGGCTAAGCTATCCCAAAAGTTCGCTGCTGTACTACAGAGTTTTCCTCCCGACCCCTGCCCCCATTTCTTGCTGATGCGATAAATCTTTTGCTCGGGTATATGTGCCAGGAGTCAAAACTGTTATTAACTTTGGTGTTCGAGCGAGCGAAGCGTGCTCGAACAATTGATAATTTACGGGAATTTGAATAAAATCGTGCTTATGTCAGCAGTTATGAGCTGTGAGATGTCTGATCAACAGTCTTTTACCAGCTATAAAAACGAACAATAAATTGGCTTATTTAATGGCTGATTCCATACAATTTATTCGACTGTGACACCTGTAGAAGGCCGAGTGTTAATATTGTCAAAATCTATTCCCTGCTAGTTGTCTTCTCGTATTTCTTCTCGCTTCCGGCAGACAATAGTATTCAGCTAAAATTGGGTCATAGGAGCTTGAGTTTTAAGTAGGAACCATTATAATCTGTTGTATGCTAACGAAATCATTAAAAAACGCATAACAAAATCCAGGCAGAATTTTTTGCATCAAGGTTCTAACATGAACCTCTCTTTTTGTTTTTCATGCTTATTCAGCTACAGTTAGGTTATAGGAGCTTGAGTGTTAAGTAGAAACCATTATGATAAATTCCAGTGTTATCTAAATCGTAGAAAAAAGCCAAACAAAATCCAGGTAGATGAGTTTTTTATCTCATTTTTGTTTGTTTACTTGTCATTCAGCTGTTGTTCTGTCATATGAATTTGAGTATTAAGTAGAAATCATCAAAATAATTTTCTGTGTGTTTTTGAAAGCACGACGAAAAAGCACCATACAAAATCCATGCAGATGCTATGTTTTTTGTCTCGAGAATCTAATGTGAACGATTTTTTTTTTTTATTCAGCTCACATTGTGTCATAGGAGCTTGAATGTTAAACACAAACCAGCATGATAAATTATAAAAATGTTACTAAAATCACTACAAAAAAACGCTAAACAAAATCCACGCCGATGCGTTGTTTTTAGTCTCGCGAATCAAACACAACGGTTTTGGGTTGGCGACTTTACCACTTTTCGCCGTAAAATGCTCACCCGCCAGTGACAGCTGCACTTCAGACTGCACGACTAAAACTTTATAATTTGTACGGCCATCGCTCAAAGCAAGACCACAACGCGTATTGGTTCCGATTACCTTATTCTCAATTCGGTGGGAAATACGCTGAGGGAGATTCAACTGTCGGTCATTCTGTCGCTCTTCTCCCTCCCAGAATCGGGATATCGATTTTCTCGGCCGTCCTATAGCAGAAAAGGTTAGCCAGTAAAGGGCAGTGTCCCTCGCTGAAGGAAATGATCACACCCGTTTCGCATGTTTATTATCTCATTGTCAATTCACTGAAAAACCTCTTCTGGAAAATCCCCCTTAGCAGGTCCACGGTTCCTTTGTTTATAATTGCCAGTGACGCCAGTGAATAGCGGAGCTGCAGAGGCAAAAGTACTGGATTCCACATCTAATATATGACTCTTTTTTTTTTTTGTTAGACCACGTGAATAAACCATTAACACATTAAATATGATGACCTCATGCACCCCACTATCACATGACGGATAATCAGCCAACAAAACCTTAGTTATATATATAAAAAAAAAAAAAAAAAAATCTGGGACCCACAGATTAAAGTAATCCGTTTTTTGCAGTTGACTGAGTCTGAAAAGGACTTGGGACTAGCAGTGTACCTGAGGGATAAGAAACTGAATAGAGAGGCTGCTAGAGATCGAGCAGCAAGGAGAGCCGCCATTAGGTGACAAAAGCCGACGCATGCAAGCAGCTGGAGTCTTTACAAACGAAACGAAACGAAACTGGGTTCATTTCCAGATGTGCCTAAGATTGTGTCTTATGTTCACGTTGTCTCCTCCTGATATGTTTAGACTTTACCTGGAGGGATTTCCTACACCCTTCATTAAACCATCCACGGCTGGGTATTCTTCTGATTAAAATGTCTGTTAGTAGCGAGAAATTAGTGTAAAAACACTTCTCAGTATTTATGTGATGACCCACAGTTAGCTTTAGTGCTGTCCAGCTTTCCTATTATTTCTCATGGCTGATCAGCTGTATGCTGATATGGGCCGCGACAAGTCTCCATTAATTGTATTTTACTCTATTTGCTACATTAACATATAAAAAAATTAACTAATGTTGTTACACATAGGTCAGTTAAAAAAAAAATGCATCTTAAGTGGATATACAGTGTTATGGTGTTAACACTTCAAAGAACTACTAGTTTTTCTTTTGTTGAAAAGTATTGCAAAAAACACACACACACATACAATTAAATATTAGCTTGTATAAACACTGTAAGAGTTATGTCCATTTTCGAGGTATAGGATACCCAGAAGAATATTAATTTCGACTTACTGTTGCGGACACGCATTCCTTCTCACTCTTATATTTTTAATCTGTATATACAAGAAAGACGCCC
>JAGKTI010029821.1:0-12561 GCA_018397915.1 Birgus latro
TGTTTTTTTTTTTCTTTTAAAGGTAATGATATTAAGTTCGTAGAAAACATATGTAGATTAGTTATAATAGGGAGACTAAGGACAAGCAGAAGGCATTTATATTTTTTACTATGATTATAACTCCTGCGTCGTTTTCTAGGTGGTTTTGGGATTTTTCTAGCACCTTTTCCTTGGCAATTTATTCTGCACTGCACTTAAAGATCCTCTGTATATTAAGGCAGAATTGGGTGTTAAGGCGTAGTATGCATTATGAATACCTAAGGAAGTGTCACGAAACCTCCCGTGTTACCTAGAATACGGCGGTTTACTCCATTGCAGGTGTGGCGTTTGGTGGTCGTGGAAGCCTTGGGTATACAATCTGCCGTTTGCCTGTTTTAGTATACTTTGATATGAGGTTCGATATTATCATCCTCGTCATATGAGGTGTAAGTATGCAGGTAAGACAGAGGTGAACTTAATCAGCTCCCAGGCAGTCAGGGTGTTAGTAGAGCTCAGGTAAAGTTATAAGATTAAATAAGGGAGTCGGCCAATATCGTGACTTCAGGAAATTTATTTCTATGTTGTTGGTAAGTTAAGGAGAAACTTGAATTCTAAGTTATGAATGCTAAGATTTAGGAAGTAAAGGTGAGGGGAAATGCAGTACATTTAGTTAAGTAATGAAATATCAGCCGTGTACGAAAATGGAAACAGGTCAGCAAAGGTTGACAGGTAACTCGTAATATCTGTAGGTAACTAGCAATACTTCGGTGAGTAACTCCAGCAATATTTCTAACATTATCTGTAATGTTCATGGCAAGACTGAATGGAAAATACAAAGACTGGGCGGGTGAATCTGGCCAATTTAACCGCTCTGAAATCTTTGTATTGCTTTTGTCTGGTCAGTGGACATCTGGAGACAAACTGGTCAATATTTTTGCCTACTAGTGAGGTATTAATATTTGACTAGGTGTATTAAGTCTGGCTTTGAGATGTATTAAGATTCTTCCCTTATCAGTGAGGTATGATATTGCCACCTAGGATAAAAGACCTAACTGTTTCCTTATTTTGCCAGTGTCGCCCTTCATGTGCACAGACACTTTCTTAACGAACTTTTTCTCAGGTAAGAGAACTGAGGTGGAGACAGAATGTGGAGCGGTATATGAACGCGGGTGATGGGTGCTGGGAGGAGAGCCTTCTGATTCTGGTTAAGGTGAATTTTGTTCGTGGCCACTCTCTTGGGGTGGAGTCTGGCTACAAGGAATTGTGATAGGAGTACAAGAAAGCTCATTTTACTTCTGCCATAACGCTGCTGACCCGAACAAGGTAAGTTTTAAAAAAAATCCTTAATCAAACTATATAATTTTAACCAAACACTGAATGGTTTAGTCTCTTTAGCCTAAGCAAACATAAGCTGCTAAACACATACTTTACATTTTCTTGAGGCTAAGGTTGATATTTGAGATGCAAATCGGGTCTACATCTTGACTTATCTCATAACCTCTACTGTCCTTTGCGAGACCTAAAAAAAAGTTGAACATGTTTAAGGTATATGTATATTAATTTTTCTTCTCCCTACGTCAAGACTTGTCAGCTTGGGTAGACATTGGGTGATGTTCATGATTTTTTTTTTCTAACCAGGTTATTTAATTTTTCTAAACACTTAAAAATAATCGAGTGGTTGAGAAAATGTAGAATATAAAAGAACTGGCGGTTAACAGTAGGGTTAGGTAAGTTTAGCCTTATCCCTGTCAATTAATTTTATTCTTGCTATTTAGTCGTTACTGAAGCGAGGAAACGTAAGATTGCCTACAGTTTTATCTATTACAGAATGACATCACTGTGAGATCGAGAACGGAGGATGGGCTGTTGGCTGACTGAAGATTGGGCTATCTATCTACCTTCTTCCAAACTGTTGGCAGAGAAGTCTCACCTGACTGCCTTCTACTCAACGGTTTCTTGTGCACACCTGCCTGTCTATGCCTTCTGGATATACTAGACTGTTGCCTGTGCACAAGAACCCAGCTGTCCGTATATCTTCTGCTCGACAGTTTCTTGTGCATCAGAAGACCCAGTTGTTTGTATATGCCTTCTACTTGACTGTTTGTGCAACAGAAGACCCAGGTGCCTGTGCTCTGCGTGGAAGACCCTCCTGTACTGCATGTTAATCTACTACGACACAAATGCTGTAGGTTACGACAATCTGAAAAATCTACAATATTAACTTTTGAATTACTGTGAAAACTAGAAACTAGGAGCTCTAATAATAAGGTTCAGTGAAAAAAAATTCAAGCCATATCTTATGACTTGACAAAATCTAGCCTCTACTCGACGTCCCTCTTAATGAACAGTTTGGTTCGTAGTGACAATGGTTTGTCTGCCTATTATTTCATCGAGAGTTTCTCTAGAATACTTTAACTGTCTTGTGCTGTAATTTTCATATCGATAGATAGTGCATCGGTATAACAGAAAAATATTCGTCTTGGAATTTTTAGTGTTAAGACTGTTAAATCTCTCTCAGCTAAATAGCCATCACTTCCAACCCGGAAACTAAAAATTTGTTTTTGTTGCCACCTGACGAATGCAATCAGATCGGATTTCGCTCGAGGAGTTAAATACTGTATACCAAATAGTTGCCCATTGTTAACATGAGATCTGTTTTGTAAATTCATTTTGTCAGTAATTACAGTAAGATTATAATTGCTGTAACATGGCACTGTCTTCCTTGATCTTGATAGCCCGGTAGAATGGCAAGAAAATCTACCCTTAAACTAAGAACTAGTAACTAACCGATTTAACCTAACTAAAGCTAACCTAACCTATATTACCTAACTCAAACTAACCTAACAATACTAAGCGGGGAGACACTGGGCTGTCATGTCTCAACTCTAAGACAGTGCACAGTACTTTTCGTTATTTTCCATCTATTCTGGTTTACCGAAAATGGACTGGACACGTGGATAATATTGCGCATTACTATGGGCAACTTCTAGAACATCCAGCTTTCATTTTCTCTTGATTATTCGTCTGGTAACAGCAAGGATAAAATCGAACTTGTGCTGAAAGGATTCTCTGTTCAACTTTGACTAAAATTGTCATCTCCCTCTTGAATGAGATCTTCAGCAGTAGATCAACATGAATAGGATTATAGTAACGAATTGTGTGATTGCAGAGTCGTAGTGTTAAATTTCACTAAAACTGAGCTACGTAAATTAAATGAAAATGAAAATCTGGACAAAGATGAAAAAAATATAAATCACCCAATCACCCACCCATATAGTCTTTCTACATTGTAACCACCACTTGAATAGCCTATATGTGAAAAATTAAATTTTTTATAAAATGTTGGATTTAATATGGAAATATAGATACAACTAGAACATGTACTGTTAATAAATACCCGAATTCTTTACCTGTTTATGTACATGATTAACCTTGGTCTTACCCTAAAAACTAGGCATTTGTTATTACGATGAAATCACGAATATTGTCATGAGGTCTCTGGCAACAAGTCTCCCAAGTTTGTTTAAAATGGACGAGATTCTCTTAGGCACCGAAAGGACTATTCTCACAGCACTGAAGATGAGGGGGGGGGGGCAGTTTAAGGCCAGATTAGAGTAGAAAGGGTTTAGTATGGGTTACTACTGCTACTGCTGCTACTACTACTACTACTACTACTACTACTACTACTCGTAACACTACCACTGCTGCTAATTCTTTCCATACCACAGCTGAATTAAATCTTCGAAAAAGCGCCTGGATGTGGTATGAATAAATTGAGAAAATACGTCATCGGACTGAGGAGAATAAAAACGATAGTCAGAAAGGTGTAGGCTGTGGCATGGTCATTTTTTTTTTATCTGAGGAAACGAACACAAAATAAACTGAGAAAGTCGTGGTTGCGTAAAATTCGGTGAACCTTAGTTATGACACAGGGATGAGTCTCCTTGGTTTCTAGTTACCTGATTTTTTTTCACTTTGCATCTCGTTATCTTTTATGCAGTCCACGTAAATTTCCTCGACATTATAACGAGCGAAAGAGAAAATAAGAGAATGCTATGAGTCTGCAAAATAAATCGTTAAGGTGCTACGCGTCCCCCTTTGCCACCTAGGATACGACCTATAGCATTAACTGATTGTCCTAATGACTCGTGTAGTTAATGCGCATTCAAGGTAGTTATTTTTTTCTTATCTTCAGCGTCCTTTCACTCTTCCTTTTCCTCCTCCTCCTCGCTTTCACTCTTCCTCCTCTTCGCTTTCCCTCTTCCTCCTCCTCCTCCTCCTCCTCCTCCTCTTCACTCCTCATCTTCCTCTTCTCCCCCTCCTCCTCTTCCTATTCAGCTCCTCTGCTTCCATATGAGTTGCCTATAAATGGTTCGGCAAACTTTCACCCGTTTTCTGTGTTAAAATTCCGCGTCCGTTTTCTTAAACAGAGGGAAAACACCAATAAATTACTCAGAACCATAATTATGACTTTCTCCTTTGCCTCTGGGATTTCTCATTGTTTTGCATTATACAGGGTGGTCCAAAAATCCCGCCTTCCTTCAGTCGGCTATTAAATCATTCTCGTCTCTGAGTGGCAACATATAAACGATAAACTCATACGCAAACATATGGACCATATTTGGTTTGAGTGGCTTATCTCGCTAGACCACCAGGTGTGTTTCGTTTTAGGTTACCACCCAGCGTAGTAGATGGTTTCCCGAGCCACAAGAAATCATTTTTGACTTGTCACTGTGTGGAATTTTCTGAAAGTAGTTCCACACCGAATGAGGGGATGATGGACGCCCCCAAGGCCTCTCTCTCTGTCTGTGTCTGTCTGTCTCTCTCTCTCTCTCTAATTTCTCGTCAACACATTACAGAATTTATCTTTAAAAATATCACGGTAATGAGATAATGTTATGTGCAATATATTAAACGGATGGTGTATTTCATGCAATCTTTGCCGAGAAATTAGACATAATGTGAAAGAATGAAGAAATTATGAGTGAATGAATGAAGGCATAGAAGAGTGAGTGAGTGTGTGTGTGTTACAGCTTATTCATAGTTACGTATCATTGACGGTTAAATCATACGTTCTTTACTAAAAATACGTACTGTACATAATTATATTAAATCTGTAATACTTCGACAGAGAGAGAGAGAGAGAGAGAGAGAGAGAGAGAGAGAGAGAGAGAGAAACATTAAGCTATCGCAGGACATTACGCTCTGTGGTGGTGTCATATTACCCTACCGAACAGAGCCACGACCCTGCATGACAAACGGATGTAAATTACGAAATATTTGTCCCCTGTCTGCGCCCAATGGATGTGACGGCTGTGTGTGTGTAAAATATTATATCTACAATATCGCGACAAACTTACGGCCAGATCCATTAAACAGATGCTGAAACATATTGTGGGTAATTTACAGGGATGAGTGTGGGGACGGTGGCTATTGGGGTGTTTGCTGGTGGTGGAGGGTGGGGGTGATGGTGGGGAAAGGGTGTGTGGTGGTGGAGGATGGGGGTGATGGTGGGGAAGGGGGTGTGTGGTGGTGGAGGATGGGGGTGAGGGTTGGGGGAAGGGTGTGTGGTGGTGGAGGATAGGTGGTAGTTTAAGATGATACTAGTCATGAAGAAGTGCCACAGAAACGATGTAGACTCTCGGTACTGTCTTTTTATACCACTGAGCAACATGAAATGAGCTGCAAAAGGATGATAATTTTAGTCAAGTTAAAGAATATAAACTACAGCCAAATCTGCTCTCCAGTTGGACGATACTTGCCCTTCAGCGGAAATGGAAGGCGTTAGGGATTTTTGCCAGCTGAAAACGAACCAGCTATAGGAAATAATATCCCAGGTCCCGTACGCGTCGTGGTGGTGGAGCTAATGACAGAATCGGGGTATCGCCTCTGATTATTTTTTCTGTCGCTTTCTTTCGCTTGCTGTTGCTATCTTTCTCTCGGCCTGAAGAGTGAAGTGATTCTATTATGGGATGAATCGGTTCCTGTGGCTTGATATGCATGTCTGTTATCCCTGAATTTTCTCAGCGCGCGCACGTACACACACACACACACACACACACACATGCATATACAGAGAGAGAGAGAGAGAGAGAGAGAGAGAGAGAGAGAGAGAGAGAGAGTGTCATTCGCTGGCATCCCGACAAAAACATAGATACAATAAATTTGTTAGGCCTTGCGAAAAACAGCAATTGTGAGAGCGTCCTCCTGTCTGATAATTCGACAGTAAGGTAATAATCATAATCATAATAATAATAATAACAATAATAATAATAATTAATAATAATAATATAGCATCGCCTGGACTGTGTACGAAATATTGTGACAATACGTACGAAGAATGCATGTTGGTCGTGGACAAGGTGTGGGTTTGCCTGAAACATTACGAGAGGCATCGAACAAAACACCTTTACCGTGTGTGCTTTATGCTATGCCAAATGACTCGGTTTACTTCAAATTTTACGTTCGTTCCAGAGGCCGCTTGAGTGTGTTCTATCGGCAACAAAAGTCCTGTTTGTCGCCTGTCCTGCTTGTCGCCTTTCCTACCTGTCGCCTCTCCTGTTCGTCCCCTCTCCTGCACTTCTGGTCCATATACTGTATAGAGCATCTCAATTGTCGTGTGTTGTGGAGACGGCTCAGTGAGTATTACCAGTGTCTGCTCTGCATTTTATCTACTTTCCAAAACTTCTTCATACCTCACAGTGTACGTTTTTTTTTTTTTTTCTGGCCAGTCGTTGCATGGCTACTCACTGATTTTACAAAGCATCCCAAATATTCCCACGCCTCACGTTAGTAGACTTAGAAAAAAAATGTTTTAATTCCTTTGCAGTCAGTCAGAAAAGAGACTGTGAATTAGCAAGAAAAAAAGAAAGAAAGAAACCATATGTAGACAAAATGCATGAGAACAGATGAAAATTTACTACATATAAAAAAATGTATTATAATAAGATATTTCAATTCGGCTCCAGTGATCCGTCAGGTGGGCGTCTGGGGAGTGTGGGATTTTCCTGTGTGTTTTATGGAGGGTGACTGTCTCCGTAACGGGCTCTTTTATCACCTGTATCGACACTCTTAAATTCCTCCGATTCCCCACCCCTATTCCTCCACCTTGCTTCATCTAACCTCACTTCGCCTCATCCCACCTTACTTCACTTCACCCCAGTTCACCTAATCTTATCTTACTTCGCCTTACCACACCTAAGCTCAATTTACTTCGCCTTATCTTACCTCGACTTACCTTACTTCACCCCACTTCACCTAATCTCACCTTACTTCGCCTTACCTCACCTCGTCTCACCTCATTTCACCCCATCTCACCTAACTTCGCCTCACTCGACGGCACCTCACTCCATTTAACCTCCCCTCCCTCTCAATTCACCCCACCCCACCTCTCCTCACCTCAGCTCACCTCCTTGACATGGGCCTATCTTTCAAAGTCCCGCGAACTGCACAAATGGAAAAATCATACTTACACCTGCAAACTATCTTCTTAAATGACAAATTCTTTATATGCTGGTATCATTCTTGAATATCAAATAGAAGAATTACAGTATGCCCACGAATGCAAGATTATGTTCCAAGTAACATTCTAAATGTGGGCGTCATTCTTCGACATAAGAGTGGCGAAATTAAGTAAGCAGCTTCTCCAAATATACGTATAATTCTCTGATATTAAATCGCTATCCCTCAAAAAACAGGAGAAAAAATATGCCATCAGTTCATGACATATTTACGTGATATTAAAATCACTATTCATCAACAAGGTACGATACAGCATAAACATCAGTCCAGTATTCAATAAATTCCTCGATAAACACTACCCTATTCTTTACTACGACACAATGCACATCAATTCAGTATTTATTCTCCTGTACCCAACACTTAATTCCTCGATATATTTAAACACACTCCCCCTCAGCGCAATACGATACAGTATATGTATAAGATAAAGGACGGTACTGGATTTGGTAATATGTGTGGAGGTGAATTTCGTAACAGCCGTTGCCTTTGAAGGTGCTCCTCTCCGCTCGCCAATATAAGTTCCTGGCTGTGATCCATTCGAGAGAGAGAGAGAGAGAGAGCAAAAGAGTCAGCGAACGAGCAGCTCAAGGGGAGCGGAGACCTCACCTGTCCTATTGTTATTTACTTATTAAACTTGAACTGCAGGACAGGTGGCTATTGCTGTCTGCGTGTCAGTACGTGAATTTAAATAGAAGAAATCTTGGTTGTTAAGGTGAATAAAATTGTGTGAACCTAGGGAGAATAACAAGCTATCGTACTGAAATTCATAATACTGAAAGAGTTACAGTACTGAACAAAGCAAGTGCTGTGGCTGTATGCATAGTCAGGTAAAGCAAATACTTGTGTCTGAGCTGAATAAAATCACCTGCTGCAAAAATAATTTTCTAACGATATAAACAACTCAAATTCTATAATTATCTTACACAGATTATGCTAGAATGAAGCACAAATAACATAAAATACATCAGGGAAGTTTGAAGGTTTTTATCTTGTTCCCCGATCCTACCTCACCTCAACCTTAAGGTGAGAAACGAGGCCTAGTTGAGGATGACGATGATGATGACGATGATGGAAATATCAAAGAGCAATAAGTAAAAGAGATAGCAAAGGAAAAGTACTAGAAAGCCTCCAGATTTCACTAGAATAGAGCCCAATTCGTCTGTAGTGGAGTTGACGGGTGTGGGGTAAAGAGTGTTTGTCTCACTTTGCACAGGGGTGTGGGGAGGGGGAATGGTAAGGGGAAGGGGATGGAGAGGGGGTGAGGGTGAGGCTTTCCCCTTATCCCACCTACTCCACCCTCCACTCCATCTACTTTCCTTCCCTTTCCTCCGCTCTCGTCGACAACTTTACTACAGATAGGAGTCATGGATTTTTCGCTGAGCTTCTGATCCTGCCAGCGACCTCCTGCATGACTCCTGGGACCTCCCTGCCCCTGCCTCCATTTCCGCTTGCCTCCCTTACCTCCCTGCTTGCCCCCTGCTTCGTATATTTCCCTGACTCCTTTCCTCCCTGCTCTGTCTACCTCCTACTTCATCCCTGTCTCTCCTGCCTATCGCCCTCACTCCTCTTCTCTCCCTGCCTTCTATCCTGTCTCCCCTACCTCCTACCCTTCCCCTGTTTCTCCTGCCTACCTCCCTCCCTACCTCCCTGCCTGCCTCCCACCCCATATCGTCATCATAACCATCATTATAAATATTATTATTACTACTACTACTACTATTGTTATTGTTGTTGTTGTTGTTATTGTTGTTCTTGTTATTGCTCTCACTATCATCATCATCATCACCATCACCATGTTGCAATGGGGGAAACTAAACCAAACTCCCCAAGCTGACAGAGGCTGGGGGAGGCTGGGGAGGGAGGGAGGGTGATGTACTGATATAGGGAGTCGTATGGAGATTTCCCCCGGGATATCCCTCTGATCCCGCCTTGATCAGGACCTAGACAACGCTCCCATTTTATTAGGCCTTTTTGCCTGTCTTACCCTGAATCTCTTGTCTCTTTTTCAACTGGAAGGGATGTTACTTTCTTTCTCCCTCTCCTTCTCTCTCTCTCTCTCTCTCTCTCTCTCTCTCTCTCTCTCTCTCTCTATGCATCCCTTCAACCCATGGACGCATTTTTAGATGCGGGAGCGTCTCAGTCCGGTCAGAGACTCAGTCAGCCACATCCCAGCCACATCCAAAAACAAATCACCAAGGATGAGGTGCTAGGTAGCTTCCTTACCCAGCGAGAATGCAGGTCTGTGAGTATAAAAATCCTTAGGGGGTGACTGACTGACCTAACAGTTCCTTGAGATCCTTCCCCCCAACTAAAAACGAAACCTGTCATATGGATGGTGGAATTTTTGACCCCTGGGCGCCCCCTCTGCTGACTCTGCTAGGACCCGGATGAGATGCGACGTGATGGAGGATTTAGTGAGACAGTAATTGCCGGCGGAAGGGGAGATGCTGCTGATGCTGAGGAGACGGAGGCTAATGGGTCAGACATAATTGCAAAAAGTGAGGAGCCCTATTCCGAGTGCCTCTATGAAATTTCGTAATCCCTCTTCCATATCGATTTATTCTGTCCATTACACCTCAGTATCCTCATGTACTCGTGTATAATCGATTCAAACTTAGTCAATATTAAAACAAAGTAAGTAACACACCAGAATGCGTTAGTGCTCCTCGGACTCACTCTCATGTAAGTAGTATTCTGTTTCACCTAAAGCTAGACGATTTTATTTAAGTCGCTGGAGCAAAAGTTTTAAATACTATTCTCTTTTTACTCCAACTTGGCCCAGATTTTCGTCCTTTTGCAGTTTATTTCACGAAGCTCTACGGCAGAAAAAGATAATACTACAGCTCTACATCCCTTCCATAGCGCTTCTTCGTGACTAGCATCATATTCTAGTGTTAATCTGTTGTTACAAGTCAGCATTCAAGATGGAGTGACAGCAATTTCAGGCCAAGTTACAACAAAGAGAGTATAGTACCATTCACTCTCTTATGGTCGGGGAAAGTCTAGCATTCTATTTCAGGTAACTTGTGAGCATTTTTTCAGCTCTGAGTGAGTAATAGGAGCCTGAGAGTTGTAATAACTTCATTCCTGTCCATTACTTCAGTGTTTCAGCTAGGGCATTTCATTAAGTTGAGATTGAGTAACAGGAGGTTAAGTGTTAAATGTCTCTAAAAATACCTGCCTATCCTGTGTATGTCTTCTCATATATTATACTCCATTCACTATAACTAGGCGTAAAATTGGCATCTTTCCATCCTGAATGTTGAGCTGAAACAGGAGACGAACACTTGAACATGATTCTAGTCACGAAGATTTTATGTGGAAAGGATGCTGAACCGAAGTGTCGTCTTATTGTGCCATTGAGCTACGTGAAATAAGCCACAAGAGGACAAAAGCCTCCGCCGACTTAAACTGAATAAGCCATAGGTTAAGCTACTCACTCCTTGGCTCATATTCTCGTCGGTTAAGGAAGCTCCCTAACATTTCCTCCTTAACGATTTACTTTTGGATATGGCTGATTTATATCATCTTATACGTTATTCATGCAAAGTATGGCAATACTGGAAGGTTTTATGTAACACAGAAGGGGATTGTAAGGTGTAACAAAGTAAATCGCTTAGGAAAAGGTGTTTGAGGGCTTCCATAACCGACGAGAATACGAGCCCTTGCCTCCGTCACCTCACTTATCTTCTATCCTCTCCACAGATTTAGGCATGTGGAGAGGATAGAGGATGACAACTGGGTGCTGAGTGTGAGAGCTGTAAATGCAGTGGATAGAGTAGTGAGGGTCAGACCGTAAAAGACTTTGGACGAGATCATGGAGTGTGACCTCAGGGATAAGGGACTGAATAGGGAGGCTGCTATAGATCGAGCGGCGTGAGAAGCCGCCATTAGGTGGGCGGTGACCAAGGTCGACTCATACAAGCGTGCTGGATCCTATATAAACGAAGTGAACGAAGCGAACGAAGGAACGGAGTGAAGGAGTGAACGAAGCGAACGAACGAACGGAACGAACGAATGGACGAAGCAAACGAACGAACGAAGCGAACGAATGAACGAAACGAACGATCAAATAAAGGGAAAGTCCGAATGAAGTGACCGATCGAATGAAGCTAACGAACGAGTGAACGGAGCAAAACGAAGCGAATGAGAGGACGAAACGAAAGAACGAACAAAGCGAATGAACGAAACGAACGAACGAATGAGTGAACGAAGCGAACGCCAGATGCCATAAGATTACGCCGTGCAGTACCACCAGGAGCTGTATATATCTGAGGAGAGAATTTTTTAGCATATTTTCCTCGTCGATTACAGAACTGGAGTCGTGCGTTGTAGAGATAGTTCAATCAGTGTTATTAGTGTCTACCCCGCATCACGTCTTCACTTATACTCCCACTGTCAAACCCACACCCAGACCTGCAGATTGAGCCGTCCTCTCGACACATAAGGCAATGCCAGGTGAGTTTCAAGTGGAGTGCTCTTTACAAACACCCTGTATACATATGCAGTCGGTCACAAAAATTTTATCCTCTGCCTCTCACTTTCCTCTCCTGCTTTGCGTTCCCAAGCTGAGAAAGGAATGTTATGTTTCTCTACCCATAGATTATATTCTATGATAATGTATAATGCTGACGTGGCGAATGATGCTGACGTTAATTGCATGATTCTGACGTTTTGTGCATGATGCTGACGTTGTGTATGATGCTGACGTCGAATGTATGATGCTGACGTCGTGTGTGATGCTGACGTCAGGTGTGTGATGTCTAGCGTATGAAGCTGGCATCCAATTTATGAAGCTACACACGAGTATATAAAGCTGACTCATGATGCTGACGCCATATACAGAACGCTGACGTCAAGGAACAATACCACGGGAAGGAAACCCTAATTACGAGGTTGAAATTAATGCCCGAGATAATTAGTGTGGGCGTGTTAATGAAACTGTCGTCTGAAGCTGAACAAATGGTGCTCCGCCGATGCTCCGTCTTCCTCCGCACGCACACATACACGCACACACACACACACACACACACACACACACACACACACACACACACACAC
>JAGKTI010029822.1:0-10038 GCA_018397915.1 Birgus latro
CTGTTTACGGCTTCCCTAAACCTAGGAGAGACTATCTTAATGAAGAGTTTCAGGAAAAAGCAGGTATAAAGCCAAAAACCAGGGGAGATTAACGTTTCATTACGGTGACAGTTTAATACTACATCCTTGCTATCTCCTGGCAGTTATATATACTGTTGCCATAGAAAAGACTTTTCGACTTCAGGATTTTTTTCCCACTTAAAGAGAATATTCTTTCAGTAACCAGTCTCTCAGTGCGAAAAAATATGCTTTAACTTCTTCAGTCCAAGGAGATCATTTTTACTTGAACTTTTTCAGCCAAGGAAATCATTTATATTTTATTTTTCCTACCCCCAGATGATTATATGTAACGTAGGAAAGATTTCAGATTGAAGGGGTCAGATAAAGCCAACACTAATTCCGTCACTATCAGGGCACTTTCTTAAGATGAACAAACACCGCTTGGTAATAGTAAGAAAACTAAAAAGAAAGGCGACACCGTATTGAAAAGTTCAGCTCTTAGACATTGACGAAAACAGAGGAAAAGGAAGCACAATAAAATGGAAAGATACTTAAGCAAAAAAAAAAAAAAAAAGAACACGAACAATCACGCCAGGAACAAAGTACAATAACACACTGGAAAAACAAAACCACAGTCGCTTAGAACACAGTGATACTTTTTCTAGGTCACCGGTTAAGCGGCATAAGGAAAATTAGAAAAATCACTTAAGCAAACAGCAATAGAATCAACAAGAACTTAAATAATTATGCCAAAAATAGAACATAACACAATAGAAGAACATGAACGTACTGATATTCTAGGATGTTGAACAGATTAGAGGTGAAGGAAAAAAATAAGAAAAAAGAAAGATAAAAGACAAAAGAAAGAATGATGAAAAGTAAAAGAAAAAGGAAAACAATTAAGCGTTCAACAAGATAACAAGAACAAGAACAATGAAGCCAAGAACAAAGCCCAACAACACACAGGACTATCAAGGACACAGACCCCCCCCCCTCAGAACACACATGCTGATATTTTCTCGGTCGGCTACCTCCACCTGCTGTATAGATTAATGGCCTTGTACATCCTGGGAGACAATAAGTGACATTTCCTTTCAAGCTCCATTATTCAAACATCATCCTTCTTCCTCACGTTGCAGCTTCCTCACAACTCCTCTTCACTCCTCTTCTTCACATTCTATCCCTCTCACATAAATGGTTTTGTATATCCTGGGAGACAATAAGTGAGATCTAATGAGCACTGTTCTTCATCCTTCATCCGTCTTCCCTACCCTCCAAACGATTCATCATGCTCAAAACTCCTCTTATCTTCACACTCTCTCCTCATTGTATCAGGCGGTTTTGTGGTTGAGTAAGAGAGTCGGAAAGAAGTCCATGCACTCACAGCAACAATTCAAATCTCCCAGAGGCACTTGAGTATTTTTTTTTCACTCTCTCTCAAGTGAAGCAATCCCTGTGACGTAGGCCGGTCTCCTGTAGCTAAATGTTGTGGACTTCGGTAGCCTAACTCGGGCTGCTGCGTTCTGAATGTGAGTAAAATGAGATAGATTATTGCTTCTTTTTTATGTACCTTCCAAAATTGTTATGCCTCGTCTACGTTAACCACTGTGTCTAGCCCATCCACATCAAAAAATATCTCCCAAGAGGAGTAAAGTCGTCTGTGGACAGCAAGAATGAAAATTATAAAACGTTCCAGGCTGATGGGATTAACCTTATTATATCACGCCCACCAGTTTACCAGTAACTCGTAACTCACTTCTCTACATAATCGTACCAAATCCTCGTGTTTAACCTCAACTTTATTTTCAGCACACCATGCCAAATTCTTACCATCTTCGTCTACCCATTTACCCGTAACTCCCAATTCACCTCCCCACACAGCCCCACCAAATAGTCAGCAACCTTACCCATTCATTCACACACACCTCATACTCTGGATAGCTTCACCAAATCACAGCCTCATCTGTCCACTGACCCATTTTCTTTACCCTCATAAAGACACTTCCTCATAATCCCTTCTGCTCTGACTCGACTCACAATCCACGTAATTTTCAACGCCTCGCAAACAAGACTTGCTTCTCTTCAGCCTCACCATAATCTCATAATGTATCTCTCTACGCATCTCCAGTACAGTAGATCTTCATTAATTTTACTTACCCATTTTCCCGTCACTCATTCATCTCTCTACCCTGCCTCATAAATTTCTCGCTGCTTACCTTAGTCCATTTACCCATTACTCACAGCGGATCCCTCCACAAAGCGCCCACAAATCCCCATTAACCTCATCCATCCATTTACCCTTAACTCGTAATTATTCACCTCAGAACAGCGCCTCACCAAATAATCACCATTTTCACCCACCCATTTACTGAGTAGGACTCATTCACTATACCCATCCATTTACCCATAAACCATAATTCATCCCTCGGCACATACTCACCAAACTCTCCCCATCTCCACCCACCCATTTGCCCATAATTCACACGCCACTACCACTCCACCTACTTTAAATATCCACCGCCATTAACCCTCTGGCTGTGACATTTGAACTTTGCATTTTATTCCGGTTGGCTCCAGTTTTAATAATCTCGGGAAAAAAAACTGTCACAGCAGAGATTCAAAACGGTCGTACTTTATTTCAGCTTTAAGTTTATTTACGCCAGACGATTTTATTCAACCGACAGAGAGTCACGCGGTCAGTTATTAAAGCTAACCTTGTCTATTAATCCCAATATTTCCTCTAACTGGTCATACTTGGGGGTCTCGACTTTGGAACCATTCTAGCAACGACTCTTAGTTATGCATTTTTGGATGATACGCTTTTTATTCACCTCTGTCATTTATATCGTTGCAGTATCGACATAGTTTGTATAAAGAAGAGAAACAAAGTAAACTGGTAAGGAAATGGAGCTATATTCGTCCACATATTCCCACGGCTGGAACACCGTGAAAATAGTTCCGACCGTGAGAGGTGAGGTGAGGTGACTCGAACAGTTTTTATTCGATTTTAAACAAGCTTGGTGGAGGAGTTGATGGCCATCCAGTGAAGAAACATATATATATATATATTTTTTTTCTTAAGAACAATAAGGAAAAGGTACAGGTGTAGGGCATAGGTAAAAGCTGACCTTGCTGTGTGACCACGACCTTTGATGCTATAAAACAGGCAGGTTTCTTCATTGAATGACCCTCACCCTCTCCGCCTAGACTGGTTAAAATGAGATATACTCGAGTTTTCTTACCTATCACGGCCTGAAAAATTCTCACGGTAGTTCCAGCCACGTAAATTGTCCCGGCCGTGAACGTTGAGATAACTCAAACATTTTTTATCCAAAATTAAACAAAAGTTTTTATTTGAAAGGTCCCACAGTGAGGAAATCTGCCGTTTTTACATTTCTAAAGGATCAAGGCAAAGTTGGTTTTGCCTTTGGACCTTGACCTTTAACCTAATTTTTGAAAAAAAAAAAAAATGTAGGTTTCGTCACAGGCTGAGCCATAACTCCACGAAAATTGACAGAAGTAGGATAAAAGCTGTTCGAGTTATCTCATCGATGTTACTACCATGAAAATTGTTTCATCCGCAATTGGTGAGATAACTCGAATAGCTTTTATTCCAGTTTATCAAAACTTGGTGGAAGGATTAATGGTTATCTAGTGAGGAACCCCCCCCCCCTTTTTTTAATATAGTTTGCACGTAAAGGTCACAAGGCAGGGTCAGATTTGACATCCCCTTGTGACCTTGATATACAACCTATTGTTCTAAAATTGTATGAATCTTCATGGGCTGCCCCTCAACCTTTCCAGCATATTTGGTTTACGTAAGATACAAACTGGTTGACCTATCTCACAGCCGAACCTACCGTGAGAATAGGCCCTCCCGTTATGGGTGAAATATTTCCAACAATTTTTGTCCGATTTTTTAAAAGCTTGGTGTAAGGGATGAGGGTCATCCAATGAGGAAGACTTTTTTTTTTTTTTTTTTAATAGAGCAATAGGTAAAAATTACTGGTCACAGGGGAAGGTTAACTTAACCATACCTTGTGACCTTGACTTTTGACATGTTGATCTAGAAATGTGCAGGTGTCCTCACTGAATGACCCTCAGCCCTGACACTGTTCGCGTTATTTCACCTCTCAGGGCTGGAACTACCGTCAGAGTAGCTCCGATGATTTTAGTCGTTTTCCAACTAATTTCCGGCAGCTCAAGGGCAGAATGAGACAGCTCTACAACACTGCATCCTTTCTGTATGATTTTTTTTTTTACTTGCTCCATATTCTAGTGTTTATCTTTATTTATAACTTATCATTCAAGATGGAGAGACGGAAATTTACACCAGCACAGAGTGGACAGAGAATAGTAAACACTCTAACCTGGGGACAATACAGACCTTATATTTCTCCACAAATCCTTTCACATTTCAACTCCACACAGCCAGTTCCAAACCTATATTACCTATATTTGCCCTTTGACTGCCATGGAGCCTTTTATAGATTTGCCTATCATCTCTACCTTCAGACGGACTGAATACCTTTGGAGTGGAGACATTTTCCTTGTTAGCTTCATCTGTACTTTGAATACTATGTTTCTGGAAAAAAATTGCACCCATTAATGAAGAGGATCCAAGTCGGACTGAGACTGTTATATATTCTGAATTTGGGAGTATAATTCTTCCATAAAAATAGTTCACAGCGCTTTGGAATAAGCACAGTACATGTTATTCTTTCAGCCACCAAACGATTTTACTCAGCTTAGAGAAGGAGACGCCTCGTACTGAAGCGGTTCACCTCTCCAGTTTTCTCCCACAATTATACACTTCCTCCACCAGAACTAAAATTAGAAGACGGAAAAAGAAGAAAAAAAAGAAAGAAAAATGTCAGTGTGGAAATGGAAGTCACTGCTCTCGACCCCATGCCAGGCTGGAGTCAAGATGGGCCAGGGGGAACACCGTAATGAAACGTTACTTGTGTCACGTAGAGGGAGAGAGAGAGAGAGAAAAAAAATAAGGCCGTAATCTTATGAGCTTAAAAGACTTCTATCACTTTTTCACATTAATATTCTCTTGGGTAATGGTTATGTCTTTTTGATAGCCACATATTGATCGCTTCACTACGATGCCGTCTTTGTGTAATTTACTCTTGCTGTTACCAGACGATTTCATTCATCCTAAGAGAGCTTGCCGTTAGTGAAAGGTTAATAACAGCTGCACTCAACCCTTGTATTTCGATAAGTTTGTTCCACACTTAAAAAACAAATCGTATGGAGATAGGAAGACTGGAGATAAACCACGTCATAGTACTGAAGGGGTTAAGGGGACAAGTGCGGAACTAAACTGCTAAGGAAGGTGCTAGGGAGTCTCCGAGAACACGAAGCTTAGGGTTGTAATTCCGTCTGCTTAAGGGGGTTTGTAGCACCTCTTCCTTTGCGATTTATTTTGCGTATTACCGCTTAACTTTAACTCTTATGTTGTCTGTGTCATTCTTTATCTCGACATCCACTCCATAGATACCATTCAAGCTTTATAACACTCACGCCCATGTGACTCAATCTCAGCTTATTAAAATCGTCTGGCGTTCGCTGGAATGGATCACTAGAGTTGTCCCGACCATGCGAAGGTTAACGTACGAGATACAGAAATAAGCCGGGAAGGAATGGGTGATTGGGAGCCCCCTTGGCACACGGAAACATCGTCCAAAGGCACAAACATTGCTTCTGGTAATTGTGGGAACGGCCGGATTTCAGACGGTCATACCAGGCCATGTTCAGGTATTTTTTTTTCTCTCTCTCTTGTGTGTGTGTAGCTCTGAGCAACACACACACACACACACACACATACACACACACACACACACACACAGAGCGCAAGATCACGGAAGAAGAAGAAGAATAAGAAAACCAAGACAGCGGGAGAAGATCGCAGCTTTGGCGCTCTCGGTGTCTTGGCGTTGCGGTGCTGCTGATGTTTCGCCAGAGTTCGCGTTCATTCGGCTTTTTTCGGGGCTTTGTAATGGGAGGGAACGCACTCTTCATGACCAGGGTGTGTTTGTGTTCGTTTTGACACTGGATATCAATTTGGCGAAACAGCACTTACAGAAAACGTGATATCGGATTCTATGATTATTTCTCTTTTTTTTTTTCTCTGTTTTTCTGTGCGTCTGATTTTGGGCATGCAGACTGGAGGGAAACGTGCAGGGAATCATTCATGTTTTCAGTACATAGGCTGCATAATTATGTTATATATTACCTTGACAATGTTCCTCTTGAATGTGATCCAGGAAGTCCCATAATTATGTATGCTAGTGTAATAGTTATGCTTATGTTTGTTTGAGCTTATATTAATTCAAGTATATTAAGTACTGGTATACCTCTGTGTAAATCAAACAGTTAAACCTACCATTTCTCAAAAAAAAAAAAAAATCTGCTTCTGTGTTCAAAGTTTGAGTAAATTTTGTATATTGTTCTGTTTATAGATGTTACCTTATGATTTGATTTTTTTTTTTTATGAAAGAGATGGTGTGTGTGTGGGACGAGTCCTGGCTGAATAGGGGAAAATTAGCAGCCTTTTTTTTTTTTCCGTCACCCGAACAGGATTTGGTGTCGGTCAGTAGGTATTTAGATAGATAAGTTTGTAGGTTCCTTAGGTTTCATAATGCCATTCCCTTTAGCTGTACTATGACACTGAAGAACCATGACGGGTCTGTAGTTACCGCGTTCTCCTGCTCCCTGATTCGAAACCCACCCGTCCTGGATACTGAAAGCGAGAACTGGCATTGTCCTTTCAAATGTTTGCATTATTTTTCCATTTGGTTCCTTAATGCTGAACCAAACTGTAACTGATAAACACCGCCATACAACACTTCCGCGTTCACATTCCCCGCTAATAATACAGTTACACCTACTTGAGTCACACTTGGTTAGCTTGGGGAAGGGTTATTTCTGGCTATCGCGCTCCCTCTGTGGAAGAATGCATGTCTTGCAAATGACCACAAACGGACTGACGAAAACAAATGCTGTATGATAACATCTAATCTTGGAAAATTGCACCGTTCTCGAATACCAACCGGAAGTGAGTGGAAGCATGTTTGGACGTGGACGGTGGCGGGGTGGGAGGTGTGTGTGTGTGCGTGTGTGTGTGTTTGTGTGTGTGAGGGGGAAGGTCTGTGGTGAGGGAGTAGGTGAGTGTGTGTGAGGTTTTGTGGTTTCTCCCATACTTTCACATTAATGGGGCGTTTACTTGCAGAGCCTTCCTCCTTCCTTGCTTACAGTCTGAGCTCCCTCCTTTCTTCCTTTTTTTCCATCGCTTCATTCCATTCTTTTTCATGGTCCTCTTCTCTCCCTCCCATTTCTTTCTGTTGCTTTGTTTTCCTCGTTTCTTTCTTATTTCGAGACCCCAGTTATAGTTCCTCTTCATCTCCCACCCATACTTATCATTCACTTTTCTTCGTTTTTTTTTCACTCATATGTTTATTTTATTGCATCCTGCTTTCCCTGAAGATTATTTTCTCTTTATATCTCTGACTTATATATTTTCTTTCCATGCTTCATTTTGCTTCCCTTCTTCCTTTTCACACTTCTTTCTTCGTTCTTCCCCATTCCACCTCATACTTTTATCTTTCTTCCGATCTTACTGAAGTTAATTCTTCCTTCCTTTCTACACTACCACGATCTCTTGTTGCTATCTATCAGTCAGTCTTTCTTTTTTATGTCTTTTATATATTCTTTCCCACTCTTCTTTCCTTGCTTCCTTCCTTTCACCTTCCTGATGCTTTCTTCACGCTTTAGCTTTCATCCCAGCATCTTTTTTTTTTCTTCATTCTGTACCTCTATGACCTTTTCTTAACGCTTTTTAATCCCTTCTATCCTCTACTTAGCGTTCAGTCTATTGGATCCCAGTCTCATATACCTTCCCTCCTTTCCACTTCCTTTCCTTATAATATACTTTCCCATGTATCCTCCCTTCTATTCCATGCCCTTTACTTTTCTGTCATACTTCCTCTATCCTTTTCCCCTAAGACTGCAGTATATTTCTTCCTTATCGGTATGTCTTTCCAATTTCTTTCTTTCGTCTTGCTTACCTAACTTTCTCCATTTTTTTCACATCATATTCTCATCTCCTTTCCTCCTCCTTCTTCATACTTAACTCCTTCCCTTTCTTACATCTTCTCATTTCCTTCTTTCCATTTTATTATATCAATCTCACATCTTTTCCTCACTCCGTCACTTATTTCTCTTCTCATTTCTTCCTATTTATCATCCCCTTCTTCCTTTACTCAGACCCCTCACATTTCCTCTTCCGCTTATGCCTCACACATCAGCTTATTTCCTTCTCCTTTCTCCCTCTCTCACACCCTCGCATTTCCTCTTCCGCTCCTCCACACGCACCGAAAGGACCAGGAGCCTCTGATGCAAGTTTTTCTTCACTTAAATTCTTCATGTTATTATAGACTGTATGTGTGCGTGTGTGTTCCCGTCAAAATAATGTGAAAAATTTATATAAGGTAAAGTGTTTCTCATATCTTTTAAGCAGATCTAAAGCACACACACAGCATACAAAAGTAAAACGTATGCAGCTGTATCTGAATCAGGAATTCTAATATTTGGTGAAAACTCAAACCTGATTATATAACTTTTCCTTTTTCGTTCAACATATATTAGTCAAAGGCACATCCAAATTCGACAGTAAACCCCTCCAGGGTGAAGATATACTTTTAAATACTATTCTTGTCCCCACCTGACGATTATAATCAGAAGAGAAACCCCTTGAAAATTATCAAAAATAATCATAAATTTCTTCAGTACAGTGGCATTTCTTTAACTGTCTTCCTGCTGTTACCATTTCATCTTACATCTGTATTTAACTGAAGGGGAACCTCACAGTGAAGAGGTTAGTGGTTAAATAAGGCCCGACTGGTGACAGGAAGTGTTCAATATAATGAACTATAGTATAATTTATGAAGGGATATTACAGTAAATTGTTCCGTAAATTTCAATACTACACTAATATGAATGAAAAACTAAATGTTATCTCGTATAGTTAACTTTCTAAAAATCTGATATTTAATTTTCTACCCTAAAATCTCGTAGTGAAAAAGCTATATATAAAAAAAGAAAGTACATTCTCACTGCATCCTCAAACACTTTTTTTCACTTTTACTTTCCTAGCGCCAAATGACCGTTCTTAGACAACCCTACTTTGTCCACTGAACAGCTTGCATTTGTGGCGGCAATTGAGAGACGGCAAAAAGCACAAATTGAGAAGGTGTATGTAGGGTGAGGAGGAAAGAATGCAATAATACAGGCTGGTCCGTAAGTGGCGGTACACTAGAGACTCATCCAGCGGTACCTTTTGTGTTGCGAAGACGGCTCATGCTGGTGGTGTGGGCTTGGGTGTGGCAGTTGGAGCAGATGAAGAAATGATGCGAGGTAGACTCTGATAAAGCTCAATGTACAGTCGTTGCAGTCCACGAGAAATCGCCAAGTGGGGTGGAAGAGGAGCGTTATAAGCTGACCACCCCGTACAATACTCTGTTTATGAGGCTCCGTTTGAACTAGGGAATTTAGATATAGCCTTAACTAAATCCTAAACTGCAAGAGATATCCCCGAAGCTTAATAATTCCATCTGGCAATATCGTGAATAAAACTAAAGAAAAGCATCGTCTATAATTAAGTAAGCAATCCGATTTTCTATTTTTCATCTTACTCTTCATATCTACGATGATTTTATTGAGCGTGGGTTGGGATCTTACGAACATTGGGCGCTAGATGTCACCTTTACTAACTTCTTCCTAACAACAACAATACATCTTCCCTCTGCTGAATAAAATCGTCTGAAGGTAGCAAGAATAAAATAGTGAAGCACGTCCTCGGCTTGAAGGGGTTGATGCAAGGACTCCACCTGGATACTGGGGGGGAAAGAATTGAGGACACGGCCGGGTACGAGTAAACTCAGGGACACGAGGGATATATTTAACTGATTACGTGTGATTTTTACTGCCTCTGTGTGCAGATTCTCTCTCTCTCTCTCTCTCTCTCTCTCTCTT
>JAGKTI010029823.1:0-12561 GCA_018397915.1 Birgus latro
TGTGTGTGTGTGTGTGTGTGTGTGTGTGTGTGTGTGTGTGTGTGTGTATGCGCGCGCGCCTGTCCTGCTAATGTGTGTGGATGGGATGGGTAGCGAGGGAGTGAAACTATGGCACTAAATGGATGCGAATTAAAGTACGGTATATTTAGGTATTTAGGTGTCATTTGTGTGTGTGTGTGTGTATTCATGGGATATAAGAAGAGGATAAATGTGTATGTGGACGTTTTTGTGTACCGGGTATGTGTGTTTATGTGTCTGGGTGTACGTGTGTTTGTGTGATGGTTTGAAATGTGCGTGTGAGTGTGTCCAGCCGTATAATACGTGGACGTGAGTGAAAGGGAAAGGGTGGAGTCTTGTTAGCAGCTGGTGTGGGGGTGAGAGGGAGGCTAGTGGCGGTGTGTGGGGGTGGCTGTGAGAGGAGTGGCGTGGGGGAAAGGGGCTGTAAGTGGGATGTGCAAGGGACTATGAGTGGGGAGAGAGAGCTATATGAGGGCTGGGGAGGGGGCCTTGAGCAGGGTGTGGAGGATACTGATTGTGGGGTGAGGGATGGGAAGGGAGCTGTTAGTGGATGGGAAGGAATGTGAATGGGATGAAAAGGGAGCCGTGAGTTGGATGGGGAGGTAGATTTGAGTTGAATAGTGAGGGATGTTTGAGTGGAATGGGGAGAAAGCTTTTAGTGTGGTGATGTTGGTAGGGCTTGGAGGACATGAGTCATGAGTGAATTTAGGAGGGAGAGGGGAGTAGGAAGCCGTGAGTGGGATGGAGGAGGTAGGCAGAATGCTGTGAGTGGAGCGGGACGGGGGGAGTGGCGGTGAGTGGAATGGAGGTTGGGAAGGGGGGGGAGAGGCGGTGAGTGGGATGGAGGTTGGAAAAGGGGGGAGAGGCTGAGTGGGATGGAGGTTGGGAAGGGGACTGGTAGGGACGGCGAGTGGGGTGGGGTGTGGGAAGGCGGGCGAGGAGTGCGGGATGGTGGCACACACGGCTCAGGGACATTTTACCCCCGGGCGACACACAAGTTATGAGAACAATTAGCATATGTAAGTCCGCCGCGCCCACAAAAATTTCCAGCGCTCTTTGAAGGCGGGGTTCGTCTTTTTTTTTTTTTTCCGATTAATAATAACTTTTCCTCCGACACTGGAACAATTCATTACCGTAGTGGAATATATCAGCGGTGGATGCCTCACGCTCACACGGCCCTCGCTCATCGGTTTTAATTAATGATTGTCTGCTGTTATCCCTTTCTCTCTCTCTCTCTCTCTCTCTCTCTCTCTCTCTCTCTCTTTCTCTTTCTCTTTCTCTCTCTCTCTGTGTCCTTTCTTCTTTTTCTCTCTCTCTTTCTCTGTGTCCTTTCTTCTTGGGATCTTCCAGTTACATCCTCTTCTTTGTTTTCCCACCGCTTAGTGTGTCTCTGCATCTCCCTCTTGTTTACTGTTGTCTCTTTCTTCCGTCTCCGACTTTTAGCGTTTTCTTCTCGTTATTCTTCCTTCCTTATCTCCCCTGCTTTCCCCCTCCCCTTGTACCGTGTTTTTCATTAGTTTGGTTTTCTTGCCTTCATCCCTTCGTTGTTGAATCACGTCATTTTCTTCACTGACCCTTCTCATTTCTCTTCTCCCTCGTCTCTCGTTGTGTCTGGATGCCCTGAGGAGTTTTATGTCGTTTGTGCCTTTAATATGAACATAATTTGCACTGGCAGCATACACACAGATATGAAAGTGATTATGCAAAATACCACGAGGAGAAAGATGTGTTGCAGAATCTCTTAAGCCGACAAAATTATTGACCTTTCTCCTCTACTCAGTTTTTTTCTTTTATCAAGGCGAAGATGCACTTGCAAGGTTGGTGATGATTCGCTGACTGCAACATTGCTTCAAAATCTCCTTATTTGTTAGCATTAGTCATTGATATAACATATATCTGAGGGGGAAATTTGGGTTAGTAAGTAAGTTTTTCGGACATGTTGCGCTCCAACCAGTCATCACCAAGCTATCAAGTGCATCGTCCCCTCAAAAAGAAAAAAAAAAATGAGTATAGTTATCGATAGTCCATCAGTCTATCCAAAACAGTCTTTCAGCATCAGTTTTCCAGCACATTTGTTTTAACTTTCCTTACTTTTATACTTGTTTTATGTATTTACTTTTTTGTTTCAGTGCTTCATTCCCTCGCAAGCCGCCTTCTGTTATGTTCTCTCGCACATTTATCTTTAGTTTCTAATATTCCTAGTTTCCTGTCTTGTTTTAATTCAGTTATTATTTATATATGCTTCTGATCCACTTCCTTGAATTTACTCTCGCCCCGTTTTTCTCGTCTCCATTATGTTATTCTTATTCAGTTTAGGTCAGAAATCAGTCTGCCTTCCAATTTATAATCTTAATGTGTTTTTTCCCTGCTTTTTAACTGGCATCCATTCCAACCCCTCTTATAGAATGTAGGCTACTCTCCCACATATAGCATTAGTTTGCCTGTCTCATTATCCATTTACTTTGATTTAACTGGATATCAAAGCTTTTTTTCCAAACATACTTCCCACCTGTAATTAGTGTGAATTAGTGTACACCCACTCTCATTCTCACCTTATTCTGGTTCATTTACTGATCTGAGCCCGAGTTCATAAACAAACTTACGATCAGTTGCACGTCGTAACTAAGATTTATACAAGAAGAACTCGAGATGTATGAAGATTCTTTGGCTGTAAAAACAAATCATACGAGAACTTAGGGCATGGAGTTGATCACAGATTTGTTTGGGAATCTCGGCTGTGCATTCCTTCCCACATCTCCATTTAGAATCTTAACTCAGCATTCATTCTTACTTTGCCTATCCTCATTCTCCCTTTGTCTAGCAGTTTTAGTCCTGCATTCTTCCTAGTGGGTTTTGAAGAATACACACTTCATCATGTTCTTGGCTGACGTGTCTTTAATTCTGCTCTTATTCCACTTCAGTCAGAGGTCCACATTCCTTCCCTGTCTATCCTATAAAATGTTCTCCGCACCTTACTATTAATGTACCAATTCATTGTATTCTGATTCATTCACAGCCCTGCATATCGTATCAGTCCTTCTTTTATAATTAACTCCCCACCCTATTCTTAGTTGCCAGCTTAAATTATCCTTATAATTTGTAGTTCAGTTACAGTCATGCGTTGCTTTCCAGTTGCTCTTTCATTTTTTCCACACTTTTGTTTTTAGTCTGTCTACTCTCACCTGTATCCCATCCTAATCTATCTTTTTCATATGTACTCCCTGCCTTATGATTAGTTTAGGTATTTTAATACTCCTTTTTTTTTTTAGGTCAATTATAGTCCGTCATTCACCCCAATCCACGTTGTAGAACAAACTCCTCTGCTTAAATTCCATACAGTCTGTAGTTCATTCCCCTTAACTTGGCGGAAACTTTGTCCTTTTGTAGATTATTTCTCGAAGCTCAGTGGCAGATTAAGAAAATAATATTGCGTACATCGTTTCCATGGCATCTGTTCATAACTAACACAGTATGGTAGTGTTAATCTCTTGTTACATTACAGGGGAGATTTCAAAATGGAGATATGGCAATTGTAGGCCAGAGTCAAGTTCAGGTACAGTCCTTCATCTCATTCCAAGCCGCCTTTCAGAATATATCCTCCCACCTCCCTCTCTCCCTGCCTCCCTGACCAGCCCGCCTACTAATCAGCTGCCATTGTTTGAGTGTTTGTTAGTCCACCAGGTTAGCTGGCTCATGTTTGTGTGGCCCAGTGTTTGTTTAATGTTGGTATTGACCCCCGTGGCTTTATGTGTCGTGGAAGTGATTGTAGTTGTGGTAGTGAGTGTGGTGGTGGTTGTGGTATGATTAAGGTGGTGGTAGTGTTTATAATTGTGGTAGATGTAGTGGTGTTAGTGTCTGTGATTGTCGTGGTGGTACTGGTAAGGAGTGTGGATGTGGTTTTAGTAGTGGCTTTGTGGTGATTATAGTGGTGGTGGTGGTGGCTGTGGTTGTAGTTGGTGAAAGCAATAGTGGTTGTGATTGTGCTGGTAGTCAATGTGGTTGTGGTAGTTGGTAATTGCTGTGGATCTGATATTTTCCCGGTGGTTCTGTACTTGTATGTAGTCAGAGTGATTATAGTTATATCAGTGATGATAGTGTCGATTTTGGTCTTGGCTGTTGTCCTCACTGGTGGTGGCAGTAACTCTTGTGGTTGCGACAATGGCAGTGATGAATCATGGTGGTGTGATGATACCATGGTCGGCTAGCGGGGCATGTGTGCCTCGCGTCTAGGGTTCGAAACCTAAACCGTGACGGACATTGTAAGTGGGTGCTGGTAGTATGTCATTTCATGTATTGTATTTGTTATACCGACGACATATACAGACTGTGACACACAAGCCTGCCCATTGCAGTACAACACCTGGCCATTCACATGTAGCAATATTCCAGCAGATATTCCTTCCCAAGTCGCACTTCAGTATATCATGTATGAACTGCTACTGGTACAGTTACTTTGGTGCTGAAGGTATTAAAGGTAATTGTGATTATGACTGTCGTGGTTTTTGGATGGAAACGGAATGGAGAAGACACGTCAGAAATGGTCGTTGCCTGGAGAGAAATGGAGCACAGAATAATAAATATATGATACGGTTCACTAGCTAGATTGCACAAGTGGGCGAAGTGGATGGACGGATGGGAGGCTTCAGTGTGAATTGAAATAAAAACAGGAGTAGGGCAGGACAGGACAGGATAGGAGGTAGGTTAGGATAGATAGGCAAAACAGATTAAGGCAAGGTAGGGCAGGGCAGCGTGGGGCTAGGCGGGTGGGGGGTGAGAGGGAACAGTAGGAAAGGTTCGGTGTGTGGAAAGAAAAGACTGAACAGCACTACAAAGTCACTGGGAAGAAGGCAGGGAAAGATAGGGTGCTGTGGGATGGGGCGGGACGGGGCACAGGGTGTGAGGCGAACAGGGGTGCGTTGAAAAAGGATTTGATGGGAAAGGGCGATGCAGAGTTTGACGGGGGTAGGACACTGAAAGATGAGGTGAGGAAGATAGGAGTGAGACAAGGATTCGTGATTCAGGTCAAGATGGATATCGTGAAGTAGAGCAAGGAAAAGGACGAGGCGGAATAGGGCAAGTACGGGGCGGGGCGGGGCGGGGCAAGGGTCAACAGTCTCGCCTTCAATCACAGCCCAGGAAGTGGGATGCCTGAACTTTACACTGGAGTGCCAGAGAGAGAGAAGCGTATAGTATGACGTGTAATGATATGAAGAAAGACTAGACAACAGAGAAAGGAACCGGAGAAACCTACTGAGACAGGAGGAGGATGGATGAAGAAAATAAGGAAGAAAAGGAAGGTTTATTTAGAGAGAAGGAAGAGAGGAAATTAGAGAGGGCTTGCAGAATAACAGTGATTTAATGATATACTGTATAGATAATGATAGATTGGGCGAGATAATGATGGCTGCAGACAGAACTGACTTGGAGTTGTAAGAGATATGTTGATGGAATTATTGTGATGAAATATAATGAGAGAGAGAGAGAGAGGCGTTTTAGTAAATATTAATGGGAAGATAGGACTGAGGGGGAAAAAAACTGAGGAAAAGAAACAAAGTGCAAGGAAATAAGGAGAAGAGGAGTTTTGAGGATTGTTGGAAGAAAGAAACATTGATGAGAAAAAAAAAACAATAGAATTATGTGAAAGAAACCATTTGTGAAAAGTAGTAGAGGAAGAATATAGAAGAGTGATAAAGGAAAGAAGGAGACAACAAAGGAAGGTGAAAACAAGGTGGAGAGAAATCAAGAACGAATTCGAAAAGAAGAAAAAATGAGGAACCACTGCAAAGAGACGTGGAGAAAGCCAAAGGAGAAAAAAGGAGGGAGGAAAACCAAACTAATAAAATTAAGAAAGAAAAATGAAGAGAAGGAATGGATGGAGAAAAACCAAAGAAAAAGAAAGAGAAGATTAATAAAAGGCAAGTAACCAAAGTAAATGAAAGAGAATAGAGAAAGAGAGAAAGAAAAACGAAAACTAAAGTATGGAGAAAATCAAAGATTGAGAAAGAGAAAACGGGAAAAATAATTAAATGCTGAAGATTGAATCCAAAGGATATTTAGGGAGTGGGACAGAAAAAAAAAAAACTAGAGGGGCATTCACTGGAGCGCATCTCTCCGACATGGGCAACGTAATATCCAAGCCACTCTTCATAATGGGTTAGGTTTTCTCATCGTTGATTAGGGTTTCACAAAAAGACTTTTCTTTATCCAGAATCTGTAATACGATCCGGGTCGGTCCCAAAAGTTAATCGATTGTTTCGTGGGACATGGCTATCCACCCACCAAATTTGGTCCAAACCCCTCTTTTTAGTTTTTGAGTAATCCTACCAACAGACAGGCAAACAAACAATCAAACAAATAACTATGGATGAAAACATATCACCTTGTCGGAGAGAAAAAGTGGGGAGAGAGAGAGAAGAATAGGAGGTGAAGAGAAAGAGGAAATGAAGGGAGTACAGGAAGAGGGGACGACACCAAAGAGAAAGAGGGGAAAAAAGAAAATAAAATGGGAAACGGGAAAAAGGAAAATGAAGAGACGATTAATGAAAGCAGTGAAAGAAAATTGAAGAGAAATGCAAGAGGCAAATAGCAAACAAAACAGAGGGAAAGGGACAGGGAGAAAAACGAAGAGAAAGAGAAGAAGGAAGGAAACCAAAGACTCGACTAATTAGGAGGGGAAGAGGAAGAGGAAGAGGAAGTGAAGAGAACATCGCCCGGAAGACAGGAAGGAGGGTGGCGAACTGAGTGGAAAGAAAAAGAAAGTGAACGAGAAAAAATGGGAGAAGGAGGAGGGGAAATGAAGAGGATCTGGATGAGAAAGACAGTGCTAGAAAGAGGGAGAAAGTGAGCGAGGACGAGAGAGAGGAGAGGTTGGGTGAAAGTGAGCGAAGACGAGAGAGAGGAGAGGTTAGGAGAAAGTGAGTGAGGACAAGAGAGAAGGAGAGGTTGGGTGAAAGTGGGCGAGGACGAGCAAGACATTGCGAGAAAGAGGGAGAAAGTGAGCGAGGACGAGACAGAGAGGATGGGAGATAAATAGATAGGGTGATAAATTGAATGAGAAAAATGTTAGAAAGAAAGGGAGAGACCTTTGGCGCGAGAAACAGAGAAAGAGAGAGAGAGAGAACTGAGCAAGGAGAGAGAAGACAGATAGACGGTAGATAAGAGTAGAAAGAAGAGACGAAGCAAAATTAAAGTGATAAAAGGGGAGATAGAGGGGAAGAGATAGAGATGAAGCGAGAAAAAGAGAAGATACAGAAGTTACTGATGTAGAGGGAGAACAAGGTAGATGAATCGATGGATAATTAAGTAGATAATAGACTGAATAAAAAAGAGATTGAACGAGAACATGTGAGAAAAGTAGAGGGGGAGAGAAAGATGGACTTGGAGAAAAAGAGAGAAAATATGAGAACACTTGGAGAGAGAAAGAGAGAGAGTAAAAAAAACGGGGGGGAATAAGGTTCTTTTTCCTAGAAGCTGAATAGAAGTAATAATGTTGAGAAAGAATATACGTATAAGAAATGTGAGATCAGTGTAAGTGAAAGATTTTTTAGTTTTTAGCTTTAAGGAAGTATGACAGAGAGGGTGATTTTGTGGATTGGAATGCGAGCCGCTTCAATCGTTCCATGTATTTTATTATTATTATTATTGTTATTTTTTTTATATTTTGCCGTCAGACCCTTCAGAAACACTTTTCGATCCGTATATGTCACTGTCTTCATTAACCCCTTCAGTACGAGAGGCCTTAGATTTAATGAAGTCTTTTGGAAGTAGAAGATTACACCAAGAAAGAGGTCACCGGATACAAGGAGTTAAGGAAGAGGTTATGAATGAAATTTAATATCGAAATGAAGAGTTTAGAATTTTAAAACAGAGATATATTCTGATAAATGGACTGAATATAAATGAGATAAGTGAGTGTGAGTGAAATGTTATAGGCTAATAGTGAAGTATTATATTGTGAGAGGAATTATTTGACAAGAACTTGTGAGACATACACGATATATGGTGATGAAATCCTATTGTAATAAAGGTTACACGTACTCGTATATAAGTAGGGTGTTGTAAGTGATGTGTTGTGAGGTCAGAGAAAAGAAGAGTATAGATTATAAAAACACAGGTGAGAAAATGTAAGATATATTGTTAAAAGGAAAGCTAGTGTGAGGAATCTTATAAATTAAGGGTTGTTCAGTGAAATCTTGTGAAATCAGAGAGAAATAAGGATAACGATGTAAGAAGTAAGTTGATGATAAAAATATTAAAAATGAGCATGTGTTGTGTAGAGTGAGGCGTTTTGAGGTTTAAGGCATTCGAGAAATTGAGGAGAAGTGTACTAAATAGCAAGAGAAAAGGCTGTGAAAAGGAAAAATTGTGAGGTCAAAGGTGATCGAAAAAAAGAAACTTGCGCCAAAAAAGGTTATGTGAGCCTCAGATTGCGTGAAGTTAAAGGTACTCAAGAAGTTTATGAGAAATGCTCGAAGTATCTTGAGACAGTTTGTTAATACAGAAATGGGTTGTACGTGAAGTGTTAAGTGGAGGTGATATAAGAGTAAAGATGTTTGTGAAGTTTATAAGATAATGGTGTGAAAAGAGAAGCACTGTGGGATGGAGAATATAGTCGAAGTTTATTGGAAGCATAGCGAGAAAAAAGTGAAATCGTATAGTAGGTGAGATAAAGATATTCAAGAGATTTTTTGAGGACTGTACGAACTATTGTGAGGAAATTTTAGTGTGAGAAAGGATATTAATCAGAGAATGTTTGAGATCAGTGTGATGTAAGGAAGAAGATGTTTGAGAAATTTGTGAGAAATGAGAAATATTCTGAGAAAAAGGTTGTGTGAGAGAGGGAGGTGTTGTGAGAGGGTCGGTGTATTTGTCAAGGTAGGGGCGTGTGTGGACAGATGTGAGGCGTGGGTGTGGACAGGCTGGGGAGGGGGGGTAAATGGGTGGACAGAGGGAAGCTGAGGGGAAATACGGCAATTTCCCCTCGCCGTCTGGTCCAACAGGCGGCCTGGAGGTGACACGAGGTTGGGGGTGAGGGGAGAGGGGGCAGCGGATTGGGAGTCAGGGTAGGGATACAGAGAGAGGGCTGTTGAACGCTGTGAGGGGAGAGGTCACGAGATGGAGTTGGGGATGGGAATTGAGAGTGGGGGGTAACAGCAGAGAGGTTTTGGGGAGATGGGGGAGGGCAGGGAAGAAGGGATTGTTGTTGCTGGTTAACCACAGTCTGTCTGGCCGAGCAGATTCATCAACCACAGGAAAGCAACAACTTTTGCATGGCCATCCCGTGCAGTGAACTGCTGCTGCTTTGCGGTGTTCAGCGCCTCGCCATAGCGAGGCGTGGGGAAAATTACGGAGGTTTGGTTCCTGGATGGATGCCGCATTTGCATCTCCACTCGGTTAATAGCAGCACCATAGTAGGCTCCATTGCACCCCGTGATTTGGTTATATGGATACCACTCAGCGTTGTATATAGTTGTTTGGTCTACACGAAATCAGTGTAGAGCCACCGGAAGTGGGAAGAAGAGTAATAAAGAAATGGCTGGATGGATTGGAGAAAGAGGAAAAGAATAGGGCAGACACAGAAATAGAATGATAAAGGTGAAGAAGTAGGCAACACTACATCAAGTGAGTTGATGGTCGCCACCACCTACCCGATACCACTAGGAAAGAAAAGGGAAAACAGGAATTAAGAAGAGGGTAGGGGATAGGGAATGCGGGCAGCGGACAGGGAGTCAGCACAAGGGATTGGGAATGAGAACAGGGGAGAGGGAAGGTAGTGGAAATGGAGTACAAGGGAAAAGAAAAGAGGGTAGAGTGAGGGAATGAGGAAACGGATAGGAAATTAAGGCAGATGATATAGAGAGAGAGAAAGAGAGAGGGGGGGAAGGTAGGTCTTGAAGGGAGAGGGCAGGGAACAGAGAGTCAGGAGTAGGGATGAAGGGTAAGAGTAGAGGTGAGAGGATATTTCAGGGGTCTGGAGGTAGGGCAGGAGGCAAGGGGAAAGTAGGGGACATGGAAAGAGATCAGTGGGTAGAGGGAGTGTTGAGAGGGAAAATGAGCTTGAGGCAGAGAACGAGAGAAGGGGAACAGAAAGAAGAAAAGGGAAGGCAGGAGGAAATGTGAAATGGGAAGAAATAAGAAACAGGAGGGAGAGAGTTAACAGAAGAGAGAGAGGGAAAAGGAGTTAGTGAGGACCATGGTTAATAATATGGAGTTGAGGGTAGTCGGCTAGATGTGGAAGAAGGGAATGATGGTGGCACCAAAGGAAGCGAAAATATACAGTAAGAAGGCAAGGACTAGAGATATGAAACACTGAAGACCAAGTGAAGGCTATTGCAAAGAGAACACGCATAAGAACATAACAAAAATGACGAAACAGGTAAAAACAGAAGAAACATGAAAAGTACAACAAAATCAATCGCTAATTAATCATCTGCATGTGTTAATTTGTCTGTCAGCTTCTTTGTTAACTTATTTTCCAGGATGATCACAGTATGAAGACCTTCCTCCGTCCGATCTTATCATGACTGAGGAACAGTTCTTCATCCCATCACTCTCCAGCTTCCTGCATGTACTGACTGTTTCTTGACATAGCTAAATTCCTTCATTCCACCCCACTCTGCCCACCACCATTCATCCATCCACATTTTCATAACCTAACTGCAGACTCCCATTCAGTTCCGCTCTGCCTTGCTGTGTTTGTGTCTACACCTTTCTTTTTCTGATTCAGTTTCACTCCATACTTTATCCTCTTCCATATTCTTTTTCCCCTTGCTCTGATTTTATAGCACTGTTTCATGCAATCTAGCTCCCCCCCCCCCCCGTGCGTGTAATATCCTCTGCCAGTTTCTAAAGATAGGATTGGCTGTTTCCGCTATTCTGGGCTGGAACTTCTAGAACTTCATAGGCAAGCACTACAAATAAGAGCAGACTCAGTCCACCCCGCTAAGGCTGGCTTCGTTCAGTCCTCACGACGCGCCGCACTACTACCCTCTCCCGTCCTCTTCCTCCTTTCTTTCTTGCTCCTTCTAGCTCAACCGTTTCCCTGTATACTGTGCTGTGCCTTGTTTCTCCCTTGTTGTCCTGAATCACCCAACCATTCTCCAATCTGCCTCACCCCATACCATCCCACAGCACCCCACCCCACCCCACTCACCCTCCTTGTGTTTTAGAATAGTTATGTTAGTTACATCCTGCCCTATAACGAACAGTCTCGAAAGATCTGATGCCATTTGCTTTCCTTTGTACTCCTTTGTACCCTAGGCCACCCAGACCTTTTACTCCATCCTTTGCTACTGTTTACAGCCCAGCCCCTTCTCCCCATATTCTGTCTGTCGTACAGTATATCATCCCCTGCTGTCCCATTTCTCTTTGCCACACTGCATTGATCCATCCAGGAGAGCTTCATCTGCCCACCTACCCAGCCTTTTCCTTTTACCCGTCTAGTCCTGTCATTTCCGCCATCCCTACCCCGAAACCTTATTCCTCTCACTCCAGTTCTCTCTTCTACCCCATCATCTCCTCCCCCCTCCCCCACCACTCATCTCTTTTATTTCCCTTTCTTTTCTCCTCCCCCCCCCCCTCTTTTAACTCCCAGCATTTTCCACCTCATTTTCTGAACCAAGATCCCTCGTCTTACCCCTAGACATCCCATTCCTCGTCTTTCTCCTGCTTAGACTCATCCACTCTTCTGTCCTGCTGCTTCCTACTTCATCCATTACCCCTCCTCCTCAGTATCACCTTCCCGACCCTTCAACCCTTCTCCATATCTGTCTTCTACTCATCTGTAGTCCTGCTATCGACTCCTTCATGCCGCTCTCGACTCTTTTCCTCTGGGCATCCTCACTCAGCTCTTCCTCCTCCTGCCCTGTTAGTTCCCACCTTTCTACTTTTTTTTTTTTTCAGTATCCCATCCAGATGCAACACTTACACCCCTCTCCTCTCTTACTGCTCCACACCCCATTTCACCCCTACTTCATACTCAACCCTTCCCCACTCTCCCACCCTTATCTCCTCTAACGACATCCTACCCCACTCATCAGCCTCTTTCTCCTCCTCCTCTTCCTCTTCGTCTCACCCCATCTTCTCCTACCTATTCTTTACCCAACACATTTTACGCCCCACCCCGTTCACCTCACACGCCACTCCTTCCTCTTCTGGCACCAACCTACCCCACTCCATCCTTATCTTCTCTAATACCTACCCTGCCCCACTCCACCCTCACATCCTCTCCTGCTCCCACCCAGCCCCACCCCGCTTGCCCCGCCCCGCCTTGCCCCGCCCCGCCCGGAAACTCTGATAACTGTGTGGTGAACTTAGGCGGGTGTAACTTATATACTGTATTGACCTTGGGGTTACCATGTGTGTGTGTGTGTGTGTGTGTGTGTGTGTGTGTGTGTTGTCGTCACCAAGGGAAGCCACACAAGGTTATCTTTCTGTGGTTTCAAGAGCTCTCTCTCTCTCTCTCTCTCTCTCTCTCTCTCTCTCTCTCTCTCTCTCTCTCTCTCTCTCTCTCTCTCTCTCTCTCTCTCTCTCTCTCTCTCTCTC
>JAGKTI010029824.1:0-12561 GCA_018397915.1 Birgus latro
GGAAGGCTTACACGTTAATAAAAGAAAATTTACAAAAACATTTTATGCTTCAGGAAATGAATCACATTACTTATGGCTAATGAAGATCTTTAAAATACAGTGTTATGAAAAGGTAACATCCATTCTTGTGGTAGGTGGGGACACTCACCATCCACACACTCAGTGTAGTGCTGCTTTCGGATGTCTGCCCTTTCCTCTCCTCCCTGTCTCCATTCCTTCCTTCCTCTGCTGTCTTTTTTTTACTTCATTCTTTCCTTGTCCTTCTCCCTCTGGGGGGGACTTTACTCTCCCTCTTTTGTCTTTCTTTCCTTCATTCTTTCATCTTCCTTCTGCCTATGAGTGACTCTACAGTAACAAGCCTAATGGTTTCCTGTACACCAGGAAACCATTACGTATGGTGGGTGGTAACCATGTAACCAAATTATGGCACCAGGTGGTTTAGTGGGTAATTACAGCACTTCAGTCAGATTGAGCTGGTGAAGGTTCATGTCCAGGGGATTGTTGGGGTTATTGCTTATGTAATGCCACTCAGGGATGAGTGAGGCTGGTCACTCTTATCTTAAATGTCAGGACCAAATTGCCTAGCCCTAGGCTTCTACGCTCATCATGGGGCAACGTAGGATTGGATGATGATGATGATGATGATGATGGACATCCAGTCCCATTTAAGCTCCATTGAGGTATAGGGATGTGAAGCTAAGGTACCATAGTTCTGAGTAGTTAAGTTTAGATGCTTCTCCTATGCCATTAGTGGCATTACATGATAGTGCTGTAACTGATGAGATTTGCAAAACCGATACTGTATATTGCAGATTTTTGCAGTTTTTCAAATACCGAACTGATGCCAGTTTTTACTGTTGATATTGAGAACTCAGATACAGACAGAAGAAACATTAATATGCCTTTTATTCAGTATTTTTTCATTGTTTAGCCTGATCCCTTGTGAGTGAGTGTTGTTACCTTGACACTGTTTTGCAGCCTAATTAAGAAGTCTTAATGAAAACCATTAAAGGTAATGAATAGTATGTAGGGGAGTGGGAATGGAGAGAGAGAGAAAAGTAAATGACTCACCTGGTTAAATGCAGTAAGTTAAGAGTAAAATATACTGGGGCTACTGTACTGGTGGTGTGTAAGTGTGGTGGCTGTGTGGGTTTATGTACAGCAAAAATGGTGTATACAGTGGAACCCCGGAATTCGTACGCCTCTCTGCTTGTACAACTTGGTTTTCGTACAGCTTTTTCGTTAAAAAATTGCTTCAGTTTTCATATGGCAACCTGCTATTCGCACTAAGAGATGCGGCGTTGTAAGTGCTACATGGACGCCAGTCCCGCTTTGTCTTCCGTTAGCAACACATCAGTCATACAGGTTCCACTAAACGTTATGATAAATTACGTATTTTCATTAGAAAATTGTACATAATCATGGGCCCTAAGAAGATTAGTGAGTCAGCTGGAGCTAAAAGAAAAGCAGTGAGAACAACAATTGAGCTGAAAAAGAACTCATTGCAAAGTTTGAAAGTGGAACCCGTGTCTTCGATCTTGCCATTCATTATGAAATGGTGAAATCTACTGTTTCATCCATACTAAAGAACAGATTAATGCAAAACACATTGTTTCTTATGGGAAAAATTATTTGGTTTTCGAACACTTTGCAACTCGTACAGCCTCCAGGAGTGAATTGTGTACAAATTTTGGGGTTCTACTGTACTTAACTCTGTCGACATAAGTGCTAACTTTCACACCATCAGTCCTTACATACTTTATTTAGTCATAATGTTTACAGTCATTTTTTTCACTGTAAATAAAGTAGAATAGAGGGGGCAATAAGGGTACAGTAACTCTGAATTGAGGGGATGAATGGCATTACCAGCTCTCTGTAAGCTCAGCAACTTCATCAGAACATTCCTTCATATGACAGAATAACATATACCGAAGCTGTTCCCTATGCTTCTTCATTATGGCCACAGCTTGATTTATGATTGGTGTACATTACGCTGGTGAGGATGAAGTAGAGAAAGCAATTAGAAAAATGAAGGCAGGAAAGGCAGTTGGAGAAGATGGTGTGGCAGTGGAGATGTTGTGTGCTCTGGGCAGGTTTAGTATTAGAAAGATAACCAGCATTGCAAATAAGATATACAGTAGTGGAGAACTCAGTCATGATATGTGTAAGTCAATATTTTTAACTATACCAAAGTAACCGGGAACTCTAGAGTGCAATAAACATAGATCTATAAGTATAATAAGTCAAATAATTAAAGTAATCTTAAGGATAGTGCTAGAGAGAATTAGAGCAAAGATAAAGAATGAGATAGCAGAAGAGCAGTATGGTTTTATTGAAGGAAAAGGAACAAGAAATGCTGTATTTATACTAAGGATGTTAAGTGAGAGAAGTATAGAGATGCAGAGAGATATGTATTTGTGTTTTATAGATTATGAGAAAGCATTTGACCGAGTCAGACATGAAGATTTAATTGTGATGAGGTGGTTTGGACATGTGGAGAGGATGGGGGATGGTAATTGGGTGCAGAGGGTGAGAGGTGTTAATACTGGGGGAGGGGTTGGGAGAGGTAGACCGAGAAAGACATGGGACGAAGTCATTAAGTGTGACTTAAGGGTTAAGGGACTGAACAGGGAGGCTGCCAGGGATCGAGCAGCGTGGAGAGCCACCATTAGGTGACCAAGGGCGATGCATGCAAGCATGTTGGAGCCTTGAAAAACGAAACGAAAAGTATTGGAGTAGATGGAAAAGACTTGAGAAGTATATGCAAGCTATACTGGAATCAGAAAGCGGCAGTAAGAGTGGGAGCAGGTCAGAGTGATTGGATAGATATAAGAAGAGGAGTAAGACAGGAGTGCGTTCTATCTCCAGATCTGTTCTCTCTGTACAGCGAGATGATAATGAGATCAGCTGAAGGACGAGAAGGATTTAATATTGGAGGACGAAATATAAATAATATAAGGTACGCAGATGATACGGTACTGATTGCTGACACTCAGGAGAAACTTAAAGACATTTTGACAGTGGTGAAGGAAACGAGTGAAGAATAAGGTTTGACAATTTAAATGTGGATAAAACGGAAGTGATGGTAGTTAGTAAGAAGGCACAAGTCCCTCGGTGCAGTGTAAGAGTGAATGATAAGATGATTAAGCAGGTGAGAAGATTTTGCTACTTGGGAAGCTACATTACGGAAGATGATAGATGTAACGAAGAAATTAAAAGAAGAATATTTGAAGCGAAGAAGGCATTTCAGAAGATGAGAAATTTACTAAGTAACAGACATCTTTCAATACGAACAAGAAGAGCATTTAAAACTTATGTCTGGTCTGTGTTATATGGATGTGAAGCTTGGACAATTAGTAAAATGATGGAGATAAAGTTGGAAGCTTTTGAAATGTGGTGCTGGCGAAGGCTGTTGAAAATTTCTTGGACAGAGGGAATATCAAATGAAAAGTGCTAAGGAGAATGGATGTCAGAAGAGAATTACTGGCACATGCGAGAGGAAGACAGATTAGAATTTTAGGACATGTTATGAGAAGAGGAAAGATAGAGAACCTGAGTTTAATGGGAAGAGTCCCAGGTAGTAGAGCAAGAGGCAGGCAAAGAGAGAAGTAAATGGATGGAATAGTAAGAACAGTGAGGGGAGGATACACGGCTGGACAACTGTTGCAAATGACAGAAGATAGAGAGGTGTGGCATTCCGTGGTCGCCAACGTCTGCAGGGGCACGGCACTTCGGTAAGGTAAGGTAGGTACATTACGTAAGACCTATCATGTATCTATAGATTGTAAATCCATGTTGACTTAATATGGGCTGAATGGGGATACATTGGAGATCAAGGGTTGCATAACTCAGAATCTCAAAAAACATTTCTTCCATGCATTTGAAGTATGTCATAGGCCAGTCTGAGTCATTGTCAAGCCCCCACCCCCCCACCCCCAAGGCTGGGGGAACAGCTAGAGGGCTTAGGCAATCAGGAAAGGTGATGAGTAATGGGGAGAGTGAAGTGATGAAGCTGAGGGAGAACACAGAGTGTAGCAGGTGAGGAGCAGTGTGGTGAGACAGCAGAAGAATAGTGTAGTGAGGGAGCGAGAGATCTGTGCTGTGTTTTCCAAGTCACAAGTTTCAATATTTCACACACACAAAGTTCTTACTCCACCTAACCACTCCACAGTGGGCATACCAGACCAAGCAACCCCCAGAATCAGGGACAAGGACAAGGAAGGTACAGTATAATATTCCCTCGATTATCCGTCGTAATAGAGCCAAAGGCATGACTATATACTGGCAGTGTCCGGATATGGAGCAGTATCCTCTACTGTACCCATACCCTCCCTATACCCATACCCAACCTATTTGCACGGTACCCCTTCTAATTTTGGCAGTGTTCTGCGATCTTTTGGGTGTTTTAAGACATCAGAACACACATTGCATCATGCAGTTTAATCCTAACCACTAAGGTTAGTGGGGAAAAAAAAAAATAAGTATAGTACCACTCCTAATTTTAGCAATGTTCTGAGGTCTTTAGGCTGTTTTTAGATATCAAAACACACATTGCAATATGCAATATAATCCTAAACACTAAGAAAACAATGCATGAAAAAAAAGAAAATGCAAAACCCTACCAATATGTACAGTACCCCTCCTCATTCTGAGGTCTTCCGGCTGTTTTTAGACATCAGAACACACATTGCAATATGCAATATAATCCTAAATAGAAAACAGTACATTAAAAAAAAAAAATCCAATATGCACAGTATCCCTCCTAATTTTGGCAGTGTTCTGTGGTCTTCTGGCTCTTCTTAGACATCAAAACACACATTGAAGTAAGCAATAGAATCAAAAACACTAAGAAATCAATGCATAAACAATAGAGGAAAAAAAAATACAGTACACTTACCATCCAGTGAAAGGTAAACAGGCATCGTAACCCGTCAGGCTGCAGCAGGTGCACACAGGGGCAGCACCAGGATTTTCAAAGTGGGGGGGCAAATGGAGGGCAAGGGAAAATGTTGGGGGGGCAAATATGTATTCGCACGGAGCGCTAAGCACAAGCAAACTCAGGTGGGGTCCAGGGGACGAAGCCCCCGGAAGCTCTGAGCAATTAGCATTTTGAATGATAAAAAAATCAAGGTTCAGGATACTTTTTTTTTTAATGCATCATTCAGTTACTGATGCAAAGATTACCCAAAATGTTTAACAGTGAATTTTGATACTTTGAATTTTGGAGGAGCTCTCAGTTCAGTCCAGTTTATGTTTAATAGAGTGTCTTAATTCTGAAAACAAATGCCTGCAACATATTAAAGTGTCATGCTAGGTGCTAATTTTTCCTCAGCATAGTGATAGTGATGAGGGAGCTGGGTGATTCATCGGTAGCGTGCCTAGCTCAAGACCATAGGTCGCGAGTTCACTCCCACCCAAGTAATTACTCAGCTGAGAGAGGTTGCGCTCTCTCGTAACCCTGGCAACCTTGCCAATCTGGACTAAGTCATTGGTATCATATTTATCTTAATTCAAATGTGTGTTAGAATATAACATCATAGCTTATGTAACACTTATCCATAATTATACTAAGTCCAAATACTGAGTGTTGCTGAAAGAAAATACATGCAAAATGATAAAAGTATCATGCTATAAGTGTTTATTTTTCCCCAGCAGAGTGTTGAAGGCAAGCTTATTGAAAATATAATGCAAATAGATTATGAATGTTATTCGGTATTATGTATAGGTCTTAAACCTAGCTCGCAGCAAGGAGTGGGGTTGGGGCATTTAGGAGTTACTTTACGAGGAAATTTTAGAAGGCTCTGTGCATACCAGCCCAGGACCATACACTGACTAAGAAACTTGATGATGCCACCACCTAGAGCGGCTGGCCATAATGGGCAAAACAGGGATAACCTTTTCTTTATCATAATGCCTCTCAGTTAACATTTCCAAATATCTTCTTTATCATAATGCCTCTCAATTAACATTTCCAAATCTGTTTATTTTGTGATTGTAGGGACAAATCATATTAGTGGTCTTTCCTTGTCGTTTTCCTTCTTGTATTGCCTTTATTTATTTATTTATTTATATTATAGTTGTACTGGATCTGACTGGGGGGGCAACTTGGGGGACAAAGATAATGACTGGGGGGGCATTTGCCCCCCCATGCCCCCCCTTTTTGCCACCACTGGGTGCACAGGTATCCCATGTTGTCTAGTGGCTAACACAGCCACCTAGTAAAGGTCAAAGAACTCTCTTCCTCCTCCTCCACCTACTGAAGCCAGCTGATTAGTGGGGACGTGCGGTGAGGTGATGGAGCTGTACCCACCTCAGGACACTCTGAAGACAGCCACAGGTTCATGTCAAACAATGACTCAGTGTGCTTGGTTGTGGGTTCATGAGTGAAGACTGGTCAATCAGGTGGTGATGATCATGATGGGGATAAGGGGCTGGCACTTGTGGGGTGGCAGGCTTGAAAAAGGAGTTGAGCTTCATCAGATGGTAGGTGCAACAATTTTGTTGGAGGATGACAGCGTCCCTGACTGCCTGCAGATCCACGGCCAGCTTGAGTGGCACCAACTCCCAGTCGCACTGAAGGTGCTTGACATACTCAAGCACCTGCTCAGTGCCGGCCTGTAGTGCACCAAGATGAGGGAGTGATAGAGTGGCGGGGTGGTCAGAGTCAGGGCCTTCGTCCTCATCCTCGTCGCTTTCCTCTGTCAGCCCCGTAGAGACAGCAGCGGCGATCTCCCAATCAGAGAAAGTCTGATAACCTGGATCGCTGCCGTCGTCGTCCAGCCAATCCCTCATGTCGTCGACGTCCACATCCTCTCCTGTGTTTCGTAGCCAAAGGTGGAAACTGTCCACGTCAAATCCTTCGATGTCGTGCACAGCCTCTCATCCCTGAAGGAGACGAGACCAACTACTTTCCAAGGTTTTGATGGAGACTTCCTTCCAAGCATTGGCCTAGTTGAAAACCACACTTTTGATGTTGTAACACCACAGATTCTCCAAGGTCCACTCCCCATGAGTGTCGACCCCTTCCTTGTCCTCAAGCACCACCATCACCTCATCGAAGGACCTCCTACAGTCCAGTCTCTTGGCTGCCATGACAACACCCTGGTCCATTGGTTGAATGAGAGCAGTCATATTAAGTGGCAGAAACATGCACCTAATATGGCCATCATCAGCAACCAAATCCTTCTCTGACAAATGCACAAGGGCATTGTCGAGGATCAGGAGAGCCTTCACCTGGTCGCGAGGGATACCAAGTTCCTCCCTCTGATAATGGATAACCTCCTTGATAAAGTGTCTGTAGAACCAGTCTCTAAGATCTTTGTGGTAAACCAGGCCTTCACCGAATGGTACCACACAACAGGCAGGCTATCCATCAACCCACGGAGACAGCATGGCCTTTTTTGCATGTCCAACAAAAACGGGTTTGAGGTGGTGCATCTCGTTAGTACTGGCACAGCACAAAGCTGAGACACATTGTTTGGACAACTTCCAACCAGGCACAGCCTTCTCTGCCTCCTCTGCCAGGGTGTTGGTGGGGAAGGAGAGGAAGAACAGGCGAGTTTCATTGGCATTGTACCCCTGACCAAGAGCAAGGCCCTCCTTCTTGATCAAGCACTGCACTTTCTGGTGAAATGATTCAACATCCTCTACTGCCACCTCCCAAACCACGCCAAGTGCCTTACAGCTAGTAAGTCCATGTTGTACAGCAGTTTGAACCAGAAGAGCCAACCCTTGGATGCCTAGAAGTCATGCACATTGTGCAGTTGTGCAAACTTCTCAGCTGCAGCCTTCAACATGGTCTCATGTACAAGCATGCTGGCACCTTGTTGCTGGCGGAACCAAACCAAAGTCAACTAGTCGGTGAAGGTGTAGTGGGGCTGGGACATCACATTCCAGTCACCTTTCCTAGTGGTATCGCCATAGTCCTGTCCATACTGAGTCAGCTTGTCCCATGATTTCTTGATATCAGGCAGGATTGAGTGGGGCAAGTCAAATTCACACAGAAAGCGTGAAGTTGGCCAGCCCGCATCAGCCTTGTCCAATACTCTCACGCTTCTTCTCCAGAGTCAAAGCTTTTGCATTTCTCTGGTGGTTTTGGGGCCATCATCACACACAGGAACACCACAGAGGAGAATTAAGACCTGCAGCCATTGTTTAACCTCAGCCAAGCATGTCCACACTTGGAGAGACAAAGGCGGAAACTGAGATGAGGTAGCATTTGGGAGTGTACGGTGTTGCCATATCTCTACCCATGCTTGGCTATAAGCATGCAAGCAAAAAGCAGCACACTGACCTATGAGCACAAAGGTCCTTTTCTCTCGCTCGGGCAAATGTTGCAACGTGGCAGAAACGCTGGGTCCCTGCACATTGTGGGCCTAAGGAGTGGCTGAGTAATGCAGATGGAGAGGCAACTTTGACCATTCGGTAAGGGGGCGGATGGCTGTGTTTGGCCGGGCGTTTCCTATTAATCCGGGCGGCTGGGGGATTTTCACCATTCGGTAGGGAGCCGTACAGCCATTCTCGCTCAGCTTGTGGGTTATGTCTGTTTTCCTTGTGCACTGCTAGTATGTTTCTGGTGATCAGGATGGCTGGGGGATTTCGACTATGCGGTAGGGATCCATACAGCCATTGTCACTCAGCTTGTGGGTTACACTCTATTACCGGGCATGGACAGAGAGGCCAGTGAGCCACCCAAAAGACTTGTTTTGACTTTGTAGGCCAGGGGATTTTGACCATACTGTAGGGATCCATACAGCCATTCTCACTCAGCTTGTGGGTTACGCTTTATCTTCCTCACGCACTGCCAGTACGTTACCAGTGATCAGGGTGGCTGGGGGATTTCGATCATTTGGTAGGGAGCCTGATAGCCATTTTAGCTCTGCTTGTGGATTATAGCCTATTACCTGAGTGTGGACAGAGAGGCCGATGAGCCACCCAATGGACTTTTCTGACTTTCTAGGCCAGCTGGCCACCAAAGCTGGAACTTTTATGTCCCGTTACGGACAAATAAATCCGGATACAGGTATAATAGAACCAAGGCCAAATGAATGGATACAGAGCATAGCCGGACAGGGACGGACTGGGGCTGTCAAATGGACCGGGACTTTCACTAAGGGTGGCCCATATCCTATTCAGCTGGGTAGTTCAGGGGTTGGGGGATGGTAAGCTCCCCCCCCCCACCAAGAAAATTTTGGAGTTTCAGATTTATTATGAGGCCATGGGATAGGGGTATTATGACATATCCAGCTCGCTTAAGGCTCAGCCCAGGCCATATCCTGGGGGGGGGGGGACAAAAGATTGTGAAAGCCTAATGGCAGGAAAGGGCAGTTTTTTCATTTTTTGCAGGGTGGAATCCCAACATCTCACTCCCCTCTGAAATGCAACCTTGGACTGAACATAAGTACATTACAGACTGTGCAGCCTGTGTTTGTATCTTACTAGAAGCAACTGCAGATTAAAAAGCCTACTCCTGCACTTCACTAACTGTAGGCTACTCACATACCACCACGCAGCGCCATGGGAGTATGGGCCTACATCAGAACACAGCATACTGTTGGAGTTGAAACACTGCTACTAGCCTACAGAACACACACTGTTTGAGATGATGCAACTACAGAAAACACGCACCCATAGTCAAACTAGTAGATGGTGCTCTACAAAGCACACACACACACACACACACACTGAATCAAAGCAGTAAATGACTAGATGGTGCCATTAATACACACACATATACACTGTCAAAGTAGCCTAGTAAACAGTGCTACTACAAACATCACAGTTCAACAGAAAAAAAAAAAAAGACTATTTTATTCATGGAAAGTAGAAAATCTTATTCTAACACAGAAAAAGGACAGTGTATTACTCTAATATGTCATCCGTTTTCTCAACAGCTCACTCCTCTTTGCAATTCTGTCTATTACCACATCTGTATCAGGGGTCATTAGGATGTCTTTCTCAGTTGCCGTTAGCATAAATGCCTCTTGGTGCTCCTGGGAGAGAGTGCTTCTGAGTCGACTTTTGATGTACTTCAGTGCTGAGAAACTCCTCTCACAAGCTACTTGCGTGATTGACATCGTGATACTATTAGATTAGGCACATTCCAGTTCTAAATTTCGTTTCATCGTTTCACTGCAGTTTAGCAGTTCAAATAACTGCCTGAGGCATAATTTGAAGAACTGAATTAAACAAAATTAAACTGACATGATAGCATACATGAGTACTTAGACTACCTTTGAGAAAATTATTATTATTATTTTTTACTCATTTAAAATATGCATGTTGTTACATCCACAACAGCACACGTATCCTACTGACCGTGATGGAGTCATGCAGATGGCGAATTGTCGGGGGGGGGATGATGGAAGCCTAGGCCTTAAGTTGCTGGTAAATTGCGTGCATTTTTTTTTTTTTTTAATTGCCTATCGGCCCACTGTTTGACCAGCCCACCAGGAATTCTCCTGTGCTCCAGATGGCCAGTCCGCCCCTGTGGCCAGATATGGACTGTATGGATAATAATCGAGGGATTACTGTATTCAGGAATTAATGGAACCCACAGTAGGATGATGGGAAATGCTGTCCTGAGCAAAAAACACCCCATATTGTGGGTCTGTTCTCTCATTTTGCATCAGTGTGGGCAGTTACTATATGTTGTGCACTGAGCAGGCCTAGTGGTGTGCATCTGTCCGGGTGGGCTGTCAAATGTATATATGGGTCGTATTTATATTTTGCTTTCTTTTCATTTTTATATTGTTCTTTTTCATATAAACACATATTATGACAATAATTTTGTATGATAAATTACAGTAACTGGTATTTATGGCATTATCTCTTGATGGAACCTCCATCAATTTTATTAGGATAGCACTGGGGGTGGCTAGTGGGTCAACTATGGTGGTGAGGGATGGCAGACATTCATAGTGGTTCATTTGACAGCATTTCAGTCTGGCCCAAATAACTATGCAAAAAAGCTTAGCATACGTTTGCGTCACCCGCTGATGCCAAGAACCACAGAAGGTTATGTTGCCTGCTGCGGAGGGGTTAATATCCCACACTGCACTATTTGTCGTCTTCTTTGCTCTGTTATTTTGCTATATTGATGGTGTTTCAGTGTCCATGTAAACATATGCAGTCATCTTGGCTCAGACATAAGACTGTTGGCTTGTGTGGGTGGCTCACAGCTGCATTGGCTCATCAAGTGCAGGCATCTCAGAAATCGTAAAAGCAATTTTCGTCATCATATCTGAATCTGAGTATAAGTTTTCATCAGTCATTATAGCAATTGATAGCATATCAGTCGATCGTATACAAGGTCATGATTGTACTGCACTATACAAGGTTTGGAAATTTGCTTTCATATCTAAAAGAAAGCTGGAAAATCCAAGAGAGTGTGACAATCTTCCGAGGGTATGTGTATACAGATTTGGAGATCGTGTGTAACCTACTAGTGCTTGTGTATATAAATTTTTCCCATCTTTGAGTGTAACTTTAGAACAAATATAGCATGGCAGGAGACACTGTAACCAAGAAGTGTTGCTCACTTAAACCAAAAACTTCAACATTTAGCTTTTCAAGGTGAATAAAGATACAGTATGCTGTTTTGACTGAATACTGTCATAAATTCTAGAGGAGCATGATAGGGTTTTTTATAGCTTTTGTAATGTGAGTCAGTACAGTACGTTACACTGTGCTATCAGTACCTATATACAGTTGGCCCTCCACATTCACGGGGGTTAGGCGACACAGACCCTCGTGAATGTGGATTTTCCGCAAATGTTTGGTGCGCCTCCCCTAGATGCCTCTACAGCTACTAATCACCCCCTCTGGGCAAGTGTGCCCATACTGTACCTATTAACCCACCAAGTCCCATCGACGTATTGGTACGTCGTGATGTTTTGTCACAGCTACACCCATTGACGTATGGGTTCGTCACGCAATTGCAAAGGTCATAATTTGCACAGTTTTCAAGTTTCTTGGGTGATTTTTGGTAGGCATATGTGGGAGACCTTCCTCTACCTGCTGTCAAGCGGGGATACTGCCTGGCCCCACCTAACCCCCCCTCCCCCCCCACACTAGGCAATTCACCTGTTATCAGTAAGCAGACCAGAAAAGGTATGTTACCCCACGGTCTCTCCAATGACAAAATTCACGGTGAAAGTGATTCCTGAGGTGGAGGACAAAGAAATAAAGAAGCTAGAGCAAGAAACAAACAGAAGTGATGAGGTGGTAATGTCATAAAGAAAGAAAGGTGTCATATGTGAATGTGTTTGGTGACTGAACAGTGCTTCTATTTCCCATATAAATGTGTTAAAACCAATATAGTCTGTTACTACACATAAATTTGTACCAAATACATAAATAAATACATAACTGAAAGTGGCTTGAATTAGTTAACCCTTCCATAGTTCGTTTTCTTTAGCCAGGTACCCTGATAAAGAAGGAAAACGTAAGGTTGCATGACACCTGTATCAACAGTTTTAAGCACAGGATCGCAATTTCTCTATGAATTTTCGATGTTTCTCACCAAAAGCGAAGGTTTGAGCCAATAAAAATTTTTCCCAA
>JAGKTI010029825.1:0-12560 GCA_018397915.1 Birgus latro
AGGCTAGCCAGCCAACTCGAACCATATGTAACAGGTAGTCGAGGGCTAATATCAAGAGAGGTAACACCTATATCTCTGTGCTCCACAATTAAAGGCCGTAAATAACTACTCCAGGACTTTCCTTCAACCATCAAGAGAGGGGTGTTACAGGATGATGCATACATATTCAGCCAGATGGTGCATTCATATTCAGCCAGGTGATGCATTCATATTCAGCCAGATGGTCCGTTCATATTCAGCCGGGTGATGCATTCATTTTCAGCCAGGTGACACATTCATATTCAGCTAGTTGGTGCATTCTTATTAAATCAGGTGATGCATTCTTATTCAATCAGGTGTTGCAGTCATATTCAGCCAGGTGATGCATTCCTGTTCGTCAGATGATGCATTCTTATTCAGTCAGGTGATGCATCCCAGTTCAGTCAGGTGATGCATTCGTATTCAGTCAGGTGATGCATTCTTATTCAGTCAGGTGATGCATTCTTATTCAGTCAGGTGATGCATTCCTGTTCAGTCAGGTGACGGATTCATATTCAGCCAGGTGTTGCAGTCATATTCATCCAGGTAAACTTAAGTCTTTTCACCACCATTGATGTCCAGTTAGGCCCATTCAGTTTACTTAGGCTCATTCTTTTCCAGTTAGATGCATTCATTTCCATTGTTTTATAACTTATACCGTACCTCCCTACGATATAATTCAGCTTAGGAGGAACTGTCGTATTTTAGTATTTAGTTAAGGTACCATAGAAACACTCTAGTTTGAAGTCGATACAAAGCTGAATTATATTGTCTCTAGACACCAATAATAAAAATTTAAAAGATGATATTGATAGTGAAAGGGATCATTATGATGCTGATAATGATGTATGTTAATATTTTATCATTTATGTAGTCAGTATTGATATAAAGTACATAAGTAATACAGAGGAGAATAATTTGGGGTAACTGGTAAACTAATCATTAAGGGAGAATTTCTAGGCATTTTGCACAGGACAAGAATACAGGTCTTGAAATACGCTGGGTTGGCATGAAGAGGCAGCTGGTTATGTAAAGGAAAAAAGAACGCAGTGTTATTGAAGGTTCTAAATACGATACATCTCGGTCGGTAGATTCTCTGTACTCTTTGGAAGCTGTGTCTGGAATTAGTAGTTACGTACCACGTCGTGAATTTTTAGTGGGCAGCAAGGGTTGAAATCCTGCCTTGTAACTTTGGGATCTCCAGTGTATAGAGAGATTAATTGCCGCTATTGTATATATGCATGGTTATACCCCATCTGTATGATGACGCCAATTTCCACTTATGCCAGTCAGGCGATTTTATTTTTCCAGTTTAGAGGAACCCTTTCATAATGAAAGGGTTATAGATTTTTTTTTATCTTGTTTTAGGTAAACTTTTTAATTTATTTATTTATTTATTTTATTTTTTTACCAGCCAACATTAAACGGAAGACGTCATACAGAAGAATTAATGTGTGCATGGTGTAGAGAATATGTGGAAATGAGTGAGTAAAGTACAGGACTAAGTAGGTCAGTGGGTACGTGATGGAGAGATGCGAGAATACCGCGTGGCAGTGTTGACAAGACTACTATTTCTTCACCCGAGCATGACGCAGGGGACTGATGATGTTATTTGTGGCCATATCATTCTTTGTGCAGGGAGAGAGGGCTGCCTGATAACGGACGACATGGTGACATGGAGGCGATTTTTCTGTCGCCATCCCTTATGGGATTATGATATTGGAGAGAGAGAGAGAGAGAGAGAGAGAGAGAGAGAGAGAGAGAGAACTAACCCATTCAGTATGAGAGAAAGGAGAACAGTGTAGTGTAGTGAAATACAGGTTTGTTTGTTTTTAAGGAGTCTCTCTGGCAGTTCTTCCTTACCAGTTTATATCTTCGTATCAGGCATCAGTACACTCTTTTCTGACATTTATACAGTTTGTGTCAGTTATATAAATAGCATACAAGTCAGCAGTCAGATTTAATACAAAGCCTCCTAACCATTCGTTATTCCTGTGGGGCATTCAACGTAGTTAGTCCGGTGTACAAAAATACATGTAGTGTTACTAACATGTAAAATATATTCATACTTGCGCTTCAGCATAACTCTGCAATCACTAATGAAAAGATTGAGTGCCTTGTAGGTGGTGTTTATTAATTTTTGATAAAATACAATAAATTATATCATTAAAAAAACAACAAATAGACTCATATCTCATTGTCAGGTAAACACGCACAGGAAAATACATTGTGATTTTTATAATCAGCATAATGATTAACAATATGCAGAAATAAGATTTAAAAAAAAAAAAAAACTATATCACAATATGATCTAAATGGTTAGTTTGATGAGGTGACGGGACCCCCGGGGGGGGGGGGGAGTGCCACTCTCTTTCACTACAGCAGAGGCAGGACTAAACCAATCCACATGCTCCCTCCCCTCACTGAATCAGGAGAGTACTGGAACGGAGAGAAATATTCGAATTACCGGCTAGGAAATATGAGCTTTTAAAAAAGTTTGAGGTGCCAAAACACCCCATCTAACTAACGAAGGGTTAATACCGTCAGGTTTAATACAAAGCCTCTTAATACTGTATGACTAGAATGCTGTCCATGGAGTGAGGGACGAGGACTTGAACCCTGTAGCTGTAACCATTCTTTTACCCTGACTTGGCCGACAACTGTCATCCGTCCATCTTGATTACTAAGTTTTAACAATAGAGCACTACTAGAATATGATGATAGTCATGAAGTACTGGTATGGGAAGTTTGTAGGTCCACAGTATTGTCTTATTCTGCAATTTTACCTACGTGAAGTAAGCAGCAAAAGGAAGAAATTCTGGGTCAAATGACGGTAAATAGACTCTGTCAGAGGTCTCTCTTAAGCCAGTTAAAATCATCTGGGGTAGAAGGAATAAACTTTGAAAACACGCCGTTCTTCTTTATTATGACTTAAGCCCTTCAGTCCGGTGGCGTAAATTGTTTTATTCCAGTTATTTCCGATAGGCTTTAGTCAGCTTTGATTTTTGTTGTTGTTGTTGCTGGAGCGGTTTCTTAACCGGTCTTGAAAAAAATGTGTAGAATTAACCGTCAGGAGTTACCAAGAATCAAATTAACATGATAACAGGTCATTCCAAACGGGTTCATAGATATAGTGTACCCGCTTCGTCTCCATTGCGTGAGGTCTTTCAAAAGTTGATTAAAATTGAATGGAAGCGGAATGGATGAGCTTTATTCCTTCTCTCCGATGACGTGTTTATTAATATACTGTTGGTAATTTCAGACACGTCTGTTAGATTAGGAGAAACGATTCGAACTGGACGGGTTAGATATCGCCTTCAGTAACACCATCACTGCTTTAGGTGGTCTTTGAGTAGAAGTAAAGTAATAGTCTATTGATAGTAAAAGGAAAAGCGACAGATTATAACCATGCAATGTTTTCTGTCTCTCTCTCTAACTAGCCAGACGCCTGATCCTCGGAGGGTTAGGCCACAGACAGATCGCCTCCATGTCATTCTATCCTCCGCCATCAGACTGATCTTCCTCCAACTCATATCATCCTCATTCATATACCTCTCAGTCCCACCTCTACTCCTCGTCCTCTAGCTGCCCCTTCCCCCCTTTCCCTCTCATCCTTACATATACTCTCCTTGTCAATCATTCTCTCCACACAGCCAAACCATGTCAGGGTGCTACTTTTAGCACTTTCCGTAAAGCTCACTTCCTCATTACAACCCTCCTTAATTTCCTTATTCAGTCTCCCAGCGTTACTCCACATGCTCCTCTCAAAGAACTCGTTGTCACTCCTCTCACTCTAGACTTTTGTTGTGCCTTTCCAGAGTTCAAGCTTCACATCCATACGTTAAAACGGGCATCACAGTACTGTCATGGAGCTCCATTTATGCTCACATCCCTATTATTTTTCACTGTCCTTAGGGTATTCTGTGCTATACCCTGTCTAGCATGTCGTCCTTTAAACTCCCGTACATACCACACTACTTACATATTTGAAGGAGTCACCAGCTACACTGGATGCAGGGGTTGAACAAGACATAATTGCAATAAAGGAGTTACCGCATCAGTATGATTACACTATATGATTTTATATTTATACACATGCATGTCCTCGCGCGACATGCAAAACATAGCAGCTGCGCGCGCGCAGGTGTGTGTGTGTGTGTGTGTGTGTGTGTGTGTGTGTGTGTCAACAAAATAATTCAAACAGTCTTGATTTAGTTTATACCAAACTTGGTGGACGTGTTGAAGGTCAGTCAAAGAGTAAACCTTTAGTTTTTAGTAGATCAAAGGTCAAGGTCACAGTAGACCAAACTTTGCGAAGGAGGTGAAGATAAAGGCAAGAATAAAAGGTTCCGATTTTGTCAACAGTCAGTTAAAGGTCTGCGTCACAGGAAAAGATCAGGTGCCAAGGTCACAGGACCAGGTCATCTCAGTCTATCGGATTTGAACCAAACTTGGTGGATGGGTTAAGAGTCAGGCAAGAACGAAGGAATTCCTTTTGAGAACGCTCAACTATCAAGGTTAACTAACAAGGTCAAAGTTCGACCTGTATCTTTGTGTGAACAAAATAAAACAGATATAATATGCTTTGAATCAAACCTGGTGGTGAGTTGACGATGACTGATATGATTGATCTTTTTATAGAACAGTTAGTCAAAGATCACGGACATGAGCCAAGATCATCTTAGAGAGTTTTTATTCATTGTAGACTAAACATTGTGGAAGGGTTCAGGCTAAAACAAGGATAAAGCGATTCTGTTTTGAGAACGATCATTCAAAGGTCATGGTCACTGTGAAAGGTCAGAGATCAGAGTAAGTAGGCAAGGACAACTCAGAGGGTTTTGATCTCATTTGAACCAGAGTTGAGGGAAGTACAAAGGTCAGGCAAGAATGCAGTAATTCGATTTTGACAGTAATCTATCAAAGGCCAAAGTCACTAGGCAGGGTCACATTTGGCTCTTACATTAGTTGATGGGCGAGGGCGTTGCACTTTCTGAGTGCTCTGGCATGTTTATAATGTGGCAGTCCTTGTATACAGTATGTTGTTGGTTGGGGCAGTGAACCAGCTGGGCCTGACTTTGAGGGAATGCCAGTAGCCGTCTGGCTGTCAGAGTGAGTGTGTGTGTGCTGCAGTGAGTCTAGTCGTTCACATAATAATCCCTGCATTTTCTACGTATTTTGACCTAACATATAATTTCCTTTTGTGTTCATCAAGTGAAAACCCGATAGAGATAGAACTAATTGGCAGAAACAAGCAGGAATGGACTGGGCTGGAAAATTTACGGAAGTAATCATCACTGTTATAATCACTGTACATACGTCTCCTTCTTCTCACTACATTTTGCCTTTTATATAGTAATTCACAAAATGAAGTCTTTGTATAGTATCTCGAGATGATTGGTGCGTTACAGCAAATCTTCCTAAAAGGAAAATAATGCGTGACACGAACCTGCTGAAGGATCTGGCCTAGGCAACCGAATGTTTTGGGAATCAGTGGTTCATAACCTTTGTGCACATGTTGTCCATGGGGTCTGAAGGTAAGTTGAAATTGTCCCATTTATGATGCGCAAAGTGAAACAGAGGAAAAGCATGAAAGTATTGATTATTTCTCTGCATCCAAAGAACTCCATCCAATCCTCTATTGTGTGGTTAGGTGAGGGCGCCCTGTCCACTGACTCAGTACAGTTCCTGAGTACTTAATTTAATCTGCCTCTACAAGCCGACAGCGTATCGAAAATCTTACACTAGCTATCTCGACGATCTTACTTATTAGGTTTGGAGACGTTTTTAGAACTGAAGATGTATTATATATCCATCATTACACCACAAACTGTGGGAACAAGAATTTTTTGGGCATTGTGCCCAAGGTTCTCTCTTATAGTAACATAAAGGAGGGGCTTCGTAGCAAAGGCTGCATCCAGAAACTCGTGTCCTAGTAACTTCGTTTTGCCAAGTACGGTATCAGTGGTGGACAGACACTCATTGCTTTTGTTTCTCTGTATGAACTGGAACAGGGGAGAGAAGGCTAATATTAGCACACTGTGTAAGTGAAAGACGGGAACTGTCGTGCAGTTTACACGGTAACTGTAGTACAGTTTACAGTGGAAATGTAGTGCAGTTTACACGAGAATTATAGTACAGTTTACAAGCGAATGGCGGGAACAAGAGCAAAGTTTGCGAGCCACATCTCAGGCTGGGAAGCCTCGCGTGACGAGCCACAACTCAGGCTGTGCTGACCTTCCAGTGGCCGAGCATCACCGCTAACTACTGCACTCCTACGCAGACTCACGCATGGCGGTACGCAAAGACAGAGAGAGATTTTTTTTTCTCACTAGATGATGCCATGGATGTTTATCTTCAAGTTTATAATAAACAAAAACTATTTTATTTTTTATTTTTTGTGCACCACGGGGTGGGATTACAAAAGGTAATTGCGCAATCCATGGGTGTGAATGGCGGGCATCGTACGAGAGTTTATGAGTGAGTGGCGAAGCTTAATTTTACATGTGAATACCGGAAACTCGAGCTCATTTCGTATACATAAGACTAAGTTGCAGCACAGGTGTTAACACTGCCACATTTTATTAGAGTACCTCATTTTATAAGTGAGTAGCGAGAACTTCAGCAATTATGTCCAGAAATTTGTGTCAGTTATGAGTGGGGTGTGCCTGCTAAAGTGGATGAGAATGGCAGTGCTCTAGTGGACATTTGTGCCGGCAGGGGGTTGGTGATAGCCAATACCCTCTCCAGGTACAAAATGATCCACAGGTATGCATGGCGAGTGATGAGAAGGGTGAGTGGTGAACTGAATGTTCGGAAGGCAATGATTGATTATGTGAGTATGGATGATAGAATGAGAAGGTGTGTAATGGATGCAAGAGCATATAGAGGTTGAGGGGGTGGACTTTCTGGCCACCAGTTGGTGGTGGTGAAAGTCAAGGTTGAAATGAAGTGGAGGAATAGAAGAGGGAATGACAGGAGGGAGTAGGTCTTACAAGGAGGGTGGAAATGTTACAAGAGGATGGAAAAAAGGCAGAAAATAAGAAGGAAGTGGAGTAGCGATTGGGTATATATGATTTGGAGCAGATGGGGGACGTGGAAGGTGTGTGCAATATATTCACAGAAGAAAATCTGTGCAGCATGTAAGGTGGTGTGCGGGGTGATGAGAAGACGAAAGGGGGTGCAAGGAACAGCATGGAGGAATGAAGATGTAAGACAGGCTTTGGCACAGAAGAAGAAAGCATACAGTGAGTGGATGAGAAACAGGGGTGTGGAGGAAATTGAGAGACGGAAGAGAGAGTTATATGTAGAGAGGAAGAGAGAGGTGAAAAGATTAGTAAGAGAAAGATGAGAGTGGATGAGAAATTTGGAAGGAATTTGAGTGTAAAGTGGAGGTAGTTTACGAAAATGGTCTGGCAAGAGGTAGAGAGAGTTAGACAGGGTGTTAAAGAAGTTAGTCGGGGAGTGAAAGATAAAAATGGAAGATTACTAGTGTAGGAGGGAGAAAAAGTGAGCAGATGGAGAGTACACTTTAAGAAATTGTTGAACAAAGAGAATGTAAGTAATGCAAATGTAAGTGGCTGGGGAAAGGCTGGGAGAAGGAGGGAGGTGAGAAGAGAGGAAGAAATCAGTGGGATGGAAATTGTGGAAGCAATGATAAAAGTCAAAATGGGGAAAGCCCCAGGAACTGATGGAGTGTGTGGTGAAATGCTGAAGCATGGGAGAGAGATAGTAGTAGAATGGATGTGAAAGATGTGCAGATTGGGCTGGGAGGAAGGTAAAGTCCCGGAGGATTTGAAGTCAGGTAAAATTATTCCCCTGTACAAAGGAAAAGGGGAAAAAGAAGTGTGTGGTAATCATATGGGCATTTGCCTTCTTGGTGTAATAGGAAAAGTATATGGTAGGATACTTACTGACAGAGTTAGGAAAATAACAAAGGAATTAGGTGAAGAACAACAGTGAGGTTTTAGGAAAGGAAGAGGTTGTGTAGATCAGAAACTCATTCTTAGATCTTTATTGGAAATTTTCTAGAGAAGGGAAAGAAGTTGTATGCAGCCTTCATGGATTTGGAGAAAGCATGACAGGGTGGATAAGGACTGTGGAAAGTATTAAGAATATATGAAGTAAATGGAAAATTGTTGAAGGCCGTGAAGAGTTTGTATGAGGATGCTAAGGCTGCAGTGCGTATGGACAGTGAACTGAGTGAGTTTTTCTATATGAATGTGAAAAGGTTACACATTACAATATTGTGATACCAACGCTAACGTATGAAGTGAAGCGTGAACTTTGTTGGAGGGACAGAGGTCAAGAGTGAGAGCAGTGGAAATGAGTTATTTGAGAGGAGCCTGTGGAGTCACATGGAGAGACAGACTGACAAATGAGGATGTGAAGGAGCGTTGGAGTGTGGATGTGGATGTGATAGGAAGCGTTAGGAGAAACACGCTGAAGTGGTTTGGCCATGTGGAGAGGATGGAGAGCGAGAGACTGACGAGGAGAGTGTAAGTGAGTGAGGTAGAGGGGGGGAGGGGGAGGCCAGGGATGAGATAGAGGGATGGAGTGGAGAGGTATATGAGAGTGGGGGGTGTGAAGTGAGAGCAGGGCAGTGAAATGGCGGGGGACAGGGCGACATGGAGGTGATTTGTTTGTGGCCACCTCTTACATGATTAAGGCTTCTGGCAATAGAAAGAGTGTTAGATTGAAATAGGGATATGTTATGTCTCCATGGTTGTTCAATCTGTACATGGATGAGGTTATAAAAGAGATACAAGGTAGGGCAGTGGATGTTGGAGCGGCCCTACTGAGAGAGGGCAGTGTGTGGAAACTCCCTGTACTGTTGTTTGCAGATGATATTGTGCTGTTAAGAAGACGAAGGGGAGCTACAAGGCTCGATTAATGAGTTTGAGAGAATGTGAAAGAAACGGAAGCTAAAGGTGAATGTAGGGAAGACTAAAGTTATGGTTTTCGAGAGAAGTGAAGTAAATGAATGTACAGTGAGGCTGGATGAGAAGGAAATGGAAAATGTGAGTGCATTTAAGTACTTAGGTTGTGTGATGATAAGGATGGAAGTTTAGAGGGTGATGTGCTTGACAGGGTACAACAAGGAAGAAAGGTTGCTGGTTCTTTGAAAGCAGTGATAAGAAACAGGGAAGTGAGCATAGAAGTGAAAAAGTTACTGCATTGTAATACCAACTCTAATGTATGGAATTGAAGCTTGGACCTTGTTGGAGGGTCACAAGTCAAGAGTGAGAGTAGTGGATGTGAGTTATTCGAGAGGAACGTGTGGAGTCAAGAGAGACAGATTGACTAATGAGGAAATGAAGGAACGTTGTGGTGTGGATGTGAATGTGATAGGAAGCATTAGGAGAAACACACTGATGTGGTTTGGCCATATGGAGAGGATGGAGAGCGAGAGACTGACGAGGAGCGTGCATATGAGTGAGGTGGAGGGGGGAGAGGGAGAGGGACGCCAAGGATGAGGCGGAGGGATGGAGTGGAGAGGTATATGTGAGAGGGGGGTGTGAGCTGGGAGCAGGTCAGTGAAATGGCGGGGGACAGGGCTACATGGTGGCGATTTGTTTGTGGTCACCCCTTACCGGATTAAGGGTTCTGGCAATAGATAAATAAGTTAGTTCCTGGACCTTTACCATACACAAAAAGTGCGTGTCAAAGCTAAAATTTGTACGTCACTTGAGTAACCCAATCTATACAAGTGAGTGGCGAAAACCTTAGAACAGTTTTCCTCTTATTGATGAGAGTAAATATTGCCAGTGAGTAAGGTGAGCACCGTGGGGCATTTTACGTCAGAGCCAGAGCTTACATTATAGCGAATTTTTAAAGTGGTGCCTATGAGTGATGCCAAGGTAATTCTGACGTGAAACATTGAAACATGAGAATAATGGTTTTGTGCGTGTGTGTGTGCCAGGTTTGGTTGTGCCGTTCGTGACATGATGAACAGGGACGAGTTTACCTGTTATTCGTACTCCCACCCTGATATACAGTATGTGATGATGTTAAATCCCCTAATGATAATGCAGAAATTCTGTCAACTCTTTGTAATGATAAGTTGGTGGTGGTGAATAATCTTAAAACAGGAAATAACCACTTCGTGAGTAAAAAAAAGTCATAGGAAACGTGGCTTGTGGATGTAAGAGTTGGTCACAAGTGTAACGTCACCACAGTTATTGCGTCGTCTTAGCAAGTTTAACGTTATAGCTACAGCGCGATGATCTTCCCTATGATCACGCCCCCTTGACATTTAGCCACGACTGGTCCAGATATGAATAGTGTTTTGTCTCGGACGGCATCACTGGGTGATGATGATGCACTTTATGGAAACGCAACCCCACATAGCCTTATTATAAAACCGATTAGTTTTCTCTTTATTGAGAAGCAGGTGTTTTCTGATCGCGCAGTGCAGTTAGAAGTGGCCTGTGATAATAGTGACATTGAAAGCATGGCAAGCAATGTGGCAAATGTGCTGTACAAATGTGGTAGAGAGAGTGTAACAGAGATGATTACGGTGATACACAGATGGGTAGGTGGAAAAAATTGTTAGCGGATCGAGATGATGCTAGAGTATGGACAGCAATCATCTGGAAGGGTGAGGTGGACGTAGGCTTGAATAACAGTGACAGTGCACCAATTGACAACGATTTCAAGGTCTATTTGGAGGAGGTACTGAACCCACAGGATGGAATGAATGAAGATGTAATGAATATTGAGACGAACGTCAGTATTCCCATCCTTGACGAATCCATATCGCCTATCCAGATTGAGGTACAGATTCGTAAAATGAAACCCGATAAGGCTTGTGGACCTGACGGGTTACCACCGAGTCTATTCACATTATCGTCACCTCAGTGAATATTTACCCTTACAGCGTTGTTTAACAATATTTTCCTATCCGGCATTAATCCGTTACAGTGGAGTAGGGCGAAGCTCTTTATGGTATTTAAAAAGGGCGATGGGAAAAACACGAACAATTACCGTGGCATTAGCTTCATCAACAGCATTGCCAAAGGTGTATGACATGGCACTGTGTGATCGGTTGACAGTGGTTTGAGCCGTATCGTGAGCAGGCGGGGGCACGGAGTGGCCGTAGGTATACTGCACATATACAAGTAGCTACCCTCCGCCTCCTTACTGATATGGCTAAACACAAGAGACTTACCTTATATGTTACTTTTGTGGACTTCCCTCAAATTTATGAGTTTGTCCCAAGGTCAGTATTATTTAATGCATTAAAGCGACTGGATTGTGGTATGGTAATGTTATCAGCCCTGATAGCCATGTGTAGAGTTACAGAAAGTGTAGTAGCTACGGCAGTAGTGTCAACAACATTGGGTGTTATAGAGGGATCGCACACCTCGTGTATTCTTTTTATGATTTTTGTTGATGATTTGACAAAAATAATGAAGAAGAAATGTCCCCGACGACTTTCTACAATGGTAACATTGTTCTGTTGGCAACGAGTAGGCAGCGAATGACTGAGAAATGAAAGGTAATGCGAACGTACTTTACAGATTATGGCATGAAAGTAAACCCAGGGAAGACTAATTTCTATGTAATACAGTGATTGAAAACTGCACTGAGTATACGTATTTAGGTTCACCCTTTACCAGTGATGGTTCTGTCACATCATCGATTAGATCACATGCAAGAAGCAAAATATGTCGTCTTCTGAAATTTGTTTCATATTTAAAGAGAAATAATTATGTCCCATTTATAGTGAAACGTAGAGTATTGTAGGCAGTGACGTTGTCAGCATTATTATATGAGTAAGTCATGGTTATGCGGTGATTTGGGCTGCTAAGCAGCTGTTAGGCGTGAGAACAATAACATTGCTGTCTTTACGCGATTTGGTCCAGCAGAGGCAACAAAAGTTTTTTTTTTTTTTTTTTTTTACCAAGATACGAGTTTCAAGGAATAACCTTAAAGATGACCCATTAATGTTTGCAGTTAGGACTGTAATCAACTCAAATACACCAACTGCCAGGTAAATTAATAAAATGTTAAACACAGACGTACTAAACATAAACAGTTACATGACTAAGATGCAAAAAGCAATTACTCGCTCAACGTCGTCTAGGTGCGTTGTATATAGGGAGATGAACCGAGTTTTACCGTCAGTGATGTATATAGCTACTAGGAAATCATACCTCAATGACATACACAGGATTTCGTTCACTGGACTCAGAGATTCAGGCCATAATTTGTGTATTGAGACGGCGATGGAACATGAAGGGGAGGGATCGTCTCCCAGTCGAGGAACGTCTGTGTATCTGCAGCGACATACAGAGTGAACATGTCGTCCAATACCGTATACATACACAACATATACGAGACACGTACAATGATACCACAGTGGAGGAACTATTTTCTGGTAGATTTTTGAATGACAAGTCTTGTCTTATTATTCATAATATTCTTAATGTTCACATGTAAATTTACACTTATCTGGTGACCTTCTCTTGAGGTGTGTATACATCTTTATTTGTATTAGTTTATACTTTATTAAGGGGACACGTATAATGTGTGTTGTAAAT
>JAGKTI010029826.1:513-5513 GCA_018397915.1 Birgus latro
TAATATTCCACTCTATTCCTCCACCTTTGACTTCCGTCCCTCATTCTTCCAAGTATGCCTGATACCTCTTTCATCTTTTTTTCTTTCTGTCAGTTTGTCTGTCTGTCTGTCTATCCGTCCGTCTCTCTCTCTCTCTCTCTCTCTCTCTCTCTCTCTCTCTCTCTCTCTCTCTCTCTCTCTCTCTCTGTGTGTGTGTGTGTGTGTGTGTGTGTGTGTGTGTGTGTGTGTGTGTGTGTGTGTGTGTGTGTGTGTTAGGATAGGAAAGAGCCGGAAGAGCATAAAGAAAAGAGGGAAGGGGAAAAGGGAATGAAGGGAGGGGAAAGGGAAGGAGAGGAGAGGGGGAAGGGGGAAGGAAAAGTTGCAAATATAGAGAAGTACTGGGAGAAGGGGTTGGAAATAGGGAGAGAGAAGGAAGGGGAGAAGGAGAGGAGGGAGGGAAAAAAGGGAGGAGATGAGGAGGAAATGAAGAGGGGAGAAGGAGGAAAGGAGAGAAGGGGAAACAGAGAGGGAATGGGGTGGGGAGGAAGGTGAAGGGTGAAATGAGGCGGAGAAGGGTGAGGGTGAGGGGGAAGTAGAGGAGAGAGAAATGGGATGGGTAGAGAGGATGGAAGGGGAGAGAAGGGAGAAAGAAGGGAGGGGATAGTGAGGAGGAGGAGGTAGGGAGTGGGAGAGAAGAGGGAAAAACGATTAGGAGAGAGAAGGAAGGAATGAAGGAATAAAGGAGAAGGATGGGAGAAGAGGAAAAAGGAAGACGCGAAGAGAGGAGGGAGGTGGGGGAAAGTTGGGGGAGTGAGGTGGGGGAAGGGGTGGGGGAGTGAGGTGGGGGAAGGGGCGGGGGAGGGAGGTGGGGAAAACGGTGGGGGAGGGAGGCGGGGGATGGGTGGAGGGAGTTGGGGGAAGGGTGGAGGAGGGAGGTGGGGGAAGGGGTGTGGGAGTGAAGTGGGGAATGGGGTGGGGGAGGGAGGTGGAGAAAGGGGTGGGGGAGGGAGGTGGGGGAGGGAGATCGGGAAGGGGTAGGGGAAGACTTTATAGAAAGGGAGAGGCTGTGCCTTTGAGCCAAAACGATATGAACAAAAATGAGAGGGGGAACATAGTAAAAGTGAGAGAGAGAGAGAGAAAGAGAGGGAGAAGTATATGCAGAGGGGGAGTTGAATAGAGAAAGAGAAAAAGAGGAGCATAGAGAGAGAGAAAGGGAGGGAGAGAGAGGGGGGGGACACGGCAATCTCTGGAGAGTAAACAATTTGATTTATTGTTATTATTGTTGACGAAATGAATGTGTACGCAGCGAGAAAGAGCCATAATTAAACGGAAAATGAATGTGTGTGAAGTGAATGTGGTTGGGATCAATGAATGTGAATGAAAATGTAAATAAAATCAATGAATGTGTATGCTGGAAGGAAAAACAAGTCTAAAGAATATGAATGTGCATGAATGTGTAATTGTATGAAATCAGTGAATGTGTATGAATGTGTATGCTGAAATGATGCACGATTAGTCAACGGAAAATGAATGTGTACGAATGTGTATGAGGTGAATGTGTATGATTATGTATGAAGTGAATGTGTGTGAAATCAATGAATGTGGATGACTCTGTATGAAAATGCAAACAAAGTGAATGAATGTGTATTACAATATATTTAGTCAATGAATGTATGAATATAAAAATGTATATGATACCAATGAATGTGTATGAATGTTTGAAAATGTACATAAAATCAGTGAATGTGTATGGAAGTGTGTGTGAAATCAATGAATGTGTATGAATGTGTATGCTGGGAGAAAGCGCCATAAGTAAACGAAAACTGAATTTGTATAATTGTGTATGAGGTGAATGTGTATGAAATCAATGAATGTGTATAATTGTGTATGAAAACAATGAGTGGGTATGGTTGTATATGAAAATGTATATGAAATCAGTGAATGTGTATGAATGTGTATGCTGAAAGGAAGCGCCATGAGCCAAATGAAAATGAATGTGTATAAAGTGAAAGCGTATGAAATCAATGAATGTGTGCAAATGTGTATGCAAATGTGCATAATATCAGTGAATGTGTGTGAATGTGTATGATAGAAGGATGCACCATAAGTAAACGGAAAATGAGTACGTATAAAGTGAATGTGTATAAAATCAAGGGATGCGTATGAAGAGGTGTTCGAAAACAGGGAATGTGTATGGTTCTGTATGTATAAAAATGTGTATAAAGGTAATGAAACCGATGAAGATGTGTGAATGTGTATGGAGCTGAGTGTGTATGAAAATGTGTATGAAGCGAATGTGTATAAAAAGATATATAGAATCAATGAATGAATGTGTATGAAATCAATGAATGTGTTTGATTGTGAATGATAATGTGTATGAAGTGAATGTATATGAAAAAGTATATAAAATCAATGAATGAATGTGCACGAAATCAGTGAATATGTATGGATACGTATGAAGTGAATGTGTATGAATGTGCATGAAATTGTGTATGAAATTGTGTATGAAATAATTGAATATATATACAGTATATACTGTATATACTGGGGGGAAAGGAGACTAGATAAGGAAAAAGTTGATAACTATCTGACCCACGATAACAAGAGTTAGTATTCAGGGCAACCATATGTAAAGTGGCTTCCGTAACTCGTTTCTCTTGGCGATTTATGTTGCTTATTACACCTTAGAAATCCCTTGTAAATTGATTATATGATTTTATTGTTGATACTGTTTTCAGTAAAAATTTTCACTAGGATACAGATGTGTTATATGAAGAATAAATCATTAAGGAAGAGTCGTTACGGAACTATCTGTGTCAGCTAGAATACAGCCCTAATAACTTTTTGAAGCAGGATAGAGGGAGAGAGAGAGAGAGAGAGAGAGAGAGAGAGAGAGAGAGAGATTAAACCAAATCTGTAGACTAACGATAAGAAGTCCCTTTGATATAGCCTAATATTCATCATCATAATCATCATTGTCATTATCATCGTAATTATTATTATCATTGTCATCATCATCATCATCATCATCATCATCATCATCATCATCAACAACAACAGGGTGAGATAGTTTACTGCAAGTCAATAGCCTCTCCCATCTTTCTCCAGTCTGAATTACTGTCTCTTGGCCTGTTCTATCCACTTCCAGCAATCTGCGAATGTTATCTCTCCACCCTGTCCACTGTCTGCCTCTTTCTATCACTCCATATCTCCATCTTGTCCTCTCTTTGGCACTTCCTCCCTCTCCATCTCTCCATCTTGTTCTCGGTCTGTCTCTTCCTCTCTGTCTCTGTGTCTTGTTCTCTGTCTGCCTCTTTCTATCACTTCATCTCTTCATCTTGTTTTCGGTCTGCCTCTTCCTCTCCCCCCATGTCTCCATCTTGTTCTCTGTCTGCCTCTTCCTCTCACTCCACCTCTCCATCCTCTTCTCTGTCTACCTCTTCCTCACACTCTATCGCTCCATTCTGAATTCTAATCTCTGTCTACCTCTTCCTCTCACTCCATCTCTGGGCTGCCAGTCAGATAGGCTATCCTGGATGTTCTTCTGCTATATATTCTACGAAGGACGTGACCTGCCCACCTCCATTTATGCTTTTGGATTGTACAGTTTATATCATCTACTCTCTCTCTCTCTCTCTCTCTCTCTCTCTCTCTCTCTCTCTCTCTCTCTCTCTCTCTCTCTCTCTCTCTCTCTCTCCATGTAACACCTAGAATATTCCTCTCCATTCTGTAAGCATGATTTAACATTAGGCTGTAGAAATATCGACCAGTAAGTTAGATAAAGATTGAGTATAAGTTATATTAAGAACGAGACTAAGGTAGATTAAGACTGAGAATAAGGCAGATGAAGACTGAGAGTAAGTTAGACTGAGATCGAGAATAAGGTAGACTGAGACTGAGAATAAGATAGTTTAATATCTACAGTAACGTAGATTAAGATCGAGAATAAGGAAGATTAAGATTAAGAATAAGGTAGGTTTAAGATTGGGAATACTGGACTTATAATAATTTCTAGAAGCTTTCCTTAACCCTCCATGTAGTTATTTAATTAACCATAAGTCCCTGGGAGGCAATTTAAGCATATATTTATAGTTTCTGCTGCCACAGGTCTATTATAATAAGCTTAGAAATATTTTTAAGTGCAGGTGAGAGGTGTAATCACCCCCCACCGTTCAAAAAGTCTCTCCTGAGCTGAACAGAGTCGTCTAGAGGTAGCAAGAACAAATGCATAATAACGAGAAAAATATGATAGTTACCCATTAATTAGTTTTCTGTTATTAGATGTTTACCCATTTTTTATAGTACTGTTTCACATCAAATTCCTTTTTCTTATTTTTACAGCATAAAAGCCCAAAGTTAATGAAAATCAGCTTCTGTTAGCGAGAATATAATAATAGAAATAGTCTCTTATAATGGTCATAATAGCTTCCTCATATCCACGCTAAAATATGTTTAAAACTGCCATTGTTTACCAAGACCTAGATTAAATTTAGCCAGTTTTGTGCAATGTTTCAGTAAATTTTGCTGTTTTTTTTTTTACACTAATTTGAATTAAATTAGTGATCCTTATTTACAACAGTGTGAATTAAACTTTCTTTTATTTATTTATTGGTGATTGGTTGTGACGTCAGTGGTCTCGGGGAGTCGAGCTTCCACGAGATAGACCGAGACTTCTGAATCTTAGGGACCAGTGTCGTTCTTGTAATTGTGGTGGGTGGACGTGTTGCTTTCTCTCTCTCTCTCTCTCTCTCTCTCTCTCTCTCAATAGTAGTGAGTAGACATGTTTCTCTCTCTCTCTCTCTCTCTCTCTCTCTCTCTCTCTCTCTCTCTCTTTGTTGTGGTGGATGGGCATGCTTCTCCCACCTCTTTCTCTAGTGGTAGTAGGAAGAAGTGCTCTCTCTCTCTCTCTCTCTCTCCATTTTTTCTTGTGTTGTTTTTTCTTGTCTTTATTCTCCCTTTCGTTTTTTTCTTCCCTGTCATCTCACATCTTCCTGTTTATTTCTTCCTTTTTCTCTCCCATT
>JAGKTI010029826.1:8013-10718 GCA_018397915.1 Birgus latro
GTTTTGAACCCCTTTTATTACTAAGGTTCATTTCTGAGCTGAATGTAATGGTCTGAGAGCGAAGAAAATAAAGCAGAAAAAGAGAGCGTTGTAACGGAGGGGTTAAAAGTAGTAGTAGTAGTAGTAGTGGTGGTGGTGGTGATGGTGGTGGTGATGGTAGTGAGGGTGATGGTGGTGGTAGTGGTGGTAGTAGTAGTAGTAATATTAGCAGTAGAGGTGGTGGTAGTTGTGGTAGTAGTAGAAGTAGAATTGGTGGTGATAGTCGTGGTAGTAGTGGTAGTAATAGTAGTAAAAGTAGTAGTAGTGGAAGTAGTAGTAGTAGTAATAGTAGTCGTAGTTATTGTTGTTGTTGTAATCGCAGGCTCATCTGAACTTGAACCCGGTGGACTACAGGCTGAAGTCGCCCTCTTCCTGCAGTCCACCACCCTCTTTTCAAGGGGATGTGCAGGAAGAAGAGGGACGCTAGCACAACCGGGCAGTGGAGCCGCCCAGTTACGTCAGTGCCACCACGTGAAGGCGCCCCTCTCCACCACCGGGGTAGAGAGAGATTGTAAGCCCTTGTGTCGCATTCCTGCAGGTTCTTCTAATGTAAATAACGTTATGTTTAGACGATTTCCTTCATCTCCAACCCCACATTTTTGGACTGGAGGGGTTTATCTCCGTTCCGTGTCTCTCTTCATTCTTGCTGCTTCCAGACGATTCTATTCAGCTTGAGAAGGGGCCTCAAAACTCTATACCTGAGCTGAATAAAATCTTCTGGAGATGTCAGGAATAAGTGAGAATATTCAAGGGCTCAGTGGGTCCTCTTCAAGGCTAGGGTGCTGACCTTAAGATGAATGAAATCGTCTGCAGGTATTAGTCTATATCCAACCCACCAGTTAATAAAAGTATGGCCGGGGCAAAAGACAATCGCCTTGAATTGGCAAAAACTAGACCAAACAACGACAGACTGACAAAAAACAAGCGCTGAAAATGTCTCGCGGAGGTAAAATAAAATCGTTTGAAGGTAACACAGATTAAATGAAAAAGACATTATCATCATCATCATCATCATCATCATCATCATCAAATTAGACTAAATTGTCTGGGGGATGCAATAGTAAAAAATTATTATTATTATTATTAATACCTTTACTAATATTGTTATTAGTCTGTTGTTTATTATTATTATTGTTATTGTTATTGCTGTTGTTGTTGTTATTATTATTATTAATTTTATTATTATTATCACTATTATCATTACTCTCGTTATTTTATTGTAACAACAACAACAACTACTACTACTACTAATATTACTACTACTACTACTATTTCTTCTACAACTACTGCTACTACTACTACTGTCATCATCATCACAGCACACAAAAGGATCTTAGTCTTTTTCACTTCTGCAACGCGAGATTTCATCGTGAGAGCAAATATGTCGACGATTTAATTATGAAGCGAGCTGCAGAATTCCTCGCTCTGATATTGAGAGAGAGAGAGAGAGAGAGAGAGAGAGAGAGAGAGAGAGAGAGAGAGAGAGTCTACCTGTATGCTGTATTTCCGCGGATGTCATAGTAAAACTCCCTCATATTATATTTATTCAGGTTAAGTCAGTATTACAATGACATACGGTACATAACACATGAAGTAATATTTATGTGTAATATGGAAAATGAATAGGAAGAGTGCATGAATGAGAGACTGACCAGGAGAGTGTATGAGAGCGAGGTGGTTGGAAAGAGTTGAGGGAGGCTAGGAGAGATAACGCGAGAGTATTATAAAGGAAAGAGTAGAGTGAGAGACTGACTAGGAGTGTGTATGAGAGAGAGAGATGATTGGAAAGAGATGGTGAGGGAGACTCAGAAAGAGAAATAAGACAAGAGTATAAGAGGGGGTGAGAGACTGACTAGGAGAGTATGAGTGTGAGATGTCTGAGAGGTCAAATAGAACAGGGAGAAAAGGATGAAGTAATGAGAGTATATGCGAGAGTGAGAGACTGGCTAGGAGAGTGTATGAGTGTGTGATGACAAGGAGAGGGAGATAGAGATGGAGACACAAGGTGCGAGATGACAGTGTGTGGTGTGTCGTAGGAAGAGGGGGTCGTTAATGAGTAGTGACAAAAACTGGTGGAGGCTCTGTTTGTGATGACCAATATGAAACATGACAGTTCACCCTTCACAACAATTTTTATTTTTAGCCGAGTCTTGCTTTATCAGTTAACTTTATTTAGCACATAAGATACTGTGGTGGTAAAGGAGTTGATGTCATGGCCTAACATCTCTTATTAGTAATCTCATTAAAGCAGAAACTAGAGACAGCGAGAAAATGGTGAGAATTACGCACTCGGCCACGATCATACGAGGGAATCGAACCCGGGATCCTGTGGATTTAAGTCTGCCACGTAACCACAACCGGAAGAGTAGCCATTTATGGATTTCGAAAAGTTTAAGACCAAGATTAAGTTTCAGTTAGTTTCATTCATTTATGGTGCCACCCCCCCCCCAAAAAAAAAAAAAACACCTACAATATCAGGATTAGGACGGGTGATTGTTGATTTCACGGATTAGGCTGAGACTGGAGAGGGACACCTTCACGTGGTGGCACCGATACGACTGGGGGGTGGAGCTGCCCGGTTATACAAAGGTCCCTCATCTTCTTCCCTAATCCGCTGAACGTAGGATGGTGAACACACACACACACACACACACACACACACACAC
>JAGKTI010029827.1:0-12560 GCA_018397915.1 Birgus latro
GTTGAAGGCAGTGAAGAGTATGTATGAGGGTGCTAAGGCTGCAGTGCGTGTGGATGGCAAACTGAGCGAATCTTTCCATTTGAAGGTTGGACTGAAACAAGGATGTGTCATGTCTCCATGGTTGTTCAATCTGTACATGGTTGGGGTTATAAAAGAGATACAAGGTCGGGCAGTGGATGTTGGAGCAGCCCTAGTGAGAGAGGGCAGTGTTTGGAAACTCCCTGTACTGTTGTTTGCAGATGGTACTGTGTTGTTGAGCGAAGATGAAGGGGAGCTGCAAGGCTTGGTAGATGAGTTTGGGAGAGTGTGTGAGAAATGGAATCTAAAGGTGAATGTAGGGAAGAGTAAAGTGATGGTCTTTGAGAGAACTGAAACCAGTGAGTGTACAGTGAGATTGGATGGGAAGGATATGGAGAATGTGAGTGCATTTAAGTACTTGGGTAGTGTGATGAGTAAGGATGGTAGTCTGGAGGGTGAAGTGCTCGAAAGGGTGCAGCAGGGAAGGAAGGTTGCTGGTTCGTTGAAAGCAGTGATAAGAAACAGGGAGGTGAGCATGGAAGTGAAAAGGTTGTTACATGACAGTATTATGATACCAACTCTGACATATGGAAGTGAAGCTTGGACCCTGTTGGGAGGACAGAAGTCAAGTGTGAGAGCAGTGGAAATGAGTTATTTGAGAGGAGCACGTGGAGTCACATGGAGAGACAGACTAACAAATGAGGAAGTGAAGGAGCGTTGTGGTGTGGTTGTGGACGTGATAGGAAGCGTTAGGAGAAACACGTTAAGGTGGTTTGGGCATGTGGAGAGGATGGAGAATGAAAGACTGACGAGAAGAGTGTATGTGAGTGAGGTGGAGGGGGCGAAAGGGAGGGGGAGGCCGAGGATGAGATGGAGGGATGGAGTGGAGAGGTGTATGAGAGAGGGGGAGGGTGAGTTGGGAGCGGGGTAGTGAAATGGCGGGGGACAGGGCGACATGGAGGCGATTTGTTTGTGGCCACCCCGGAAAAAAAAAAAAAAAAAAAAAAAAGATAGATAAATAGTATTGTGAAATTGACATAATGCTTTTTTTTTTCTATCTTTCTATCTTCAGATTAAATGTAATTAGAGATATATAGTTTATGTATTCCTCCACTCTGCCTTCCCAGCTCACTGGTGGTCTCCATATCACAACACTACCTTTGATATTGCTCTCACATATTATCTTTGTAATCTCATTTTTGTCCATTTTCTCATTCATTCATTATTTTTTTTTATTATCACTGACCACTTCCACTAAAAAACACAACACTGGTTTAAAATATATGACGAGATTCAACTAATTCAGTTTCACCAAACCATCTGAATTAAAATCAGTGTTTAAAAAATAAATCACCGTGATAGGTTTAAATCAAACAGCTTTCACCAAACCCGATTTCAATGCAGGTTTAGCTGCTCTTGCTTGAAATGTATGACAAACTATGTGAAATTTTAATGCAGGGTACAGCCAGCCGCAAATTTAAAACAGTATTTGTTTCTTGTTACTTTCTCATAATTATTGACTTTTTTGGATGATTGCACATTCATATGTGGTACCAGTATCTTGTATTTCTTTTGTTGCATTTGACACCATTTGGCCTATATTTTGTATCAACATTTACTGTTTACTGTCAAAATTTGTGACGGTGTGGAAATGATATTGTAATGACTGAATATGATTATTCAATTTGTAATGCTGCATTTAGCAATTTCACACGATATTTCACACTGTTTTCTTACAGTGTAACCATATTTTACATAATCTCTGCATAAGTAAAGGCGACAACGGATCCAGGCTACAACAATCGCAGAATTCAGAGAATGTAATAGTTACTATGTTCCCAGATGAATTTTGCCTCACTTGCACCAGTAGTAACATTTACATTATTAACCCGAGAGGTTCTTTAATGAAACTTATTCTAACTTATTACTAGAAAGAAACAAAACAAAAAAACATAAATGATATTGCCTGCAAAAAAAAAAAAAAAATCATGCTGAATACCTTTGAGTTCATACTGCATAAAATTTTATTCACTAGGTGTAGTTAGAAATAAATCATGGAATTTTGGTGAATGTCGTTTGATGCCGATGATTTTTTTTTTTCAGAACTGATTTTGAATCAATGTGGTGAATTCACTTTGGTGAAAATGACCAAATAATATTAAACTTTATCATTAGTCTGTTTTTATCTGCTTGGCTTCTTTTTGTATATAGATTTGCAATAGCTACCAATGTTGCTAACAAGCGGAATACAATTATGAATACATTAACTATGGATTTACATCAATCCTCGCTGATGGCATCGAGAAACCTCATTGTGTGCCGTGTTTCAAAGTGTTTGGGAATTATCCATGAGGCCTAGTAAGCTGAGGCATCTTCCGGTGAGAATACACCCTCCGTATGTGGAGACACAAAGTGTCATGAACAGAGATTGGGAAATCAGAGACTGGATGGGAGAAGTGAGCTCCAAAAACAGAACTTCAGTGTAGCAGAGGCATCATAATTATGAGATTTCCGTTGAAATAGCAAGGAAGAGAAAGACCCACACGACTTTAACCCGCCGAGTCCCACCGACGTACGATGCAAGTCGCCACTTTTTTCCGCGGACAGACCCAACGACGTGCATCATACGTCACGCAGTTGCAAGTGATGAGGTGGTAATGTCGTAAAGGAAGGTGCCATATACTGAGGTTTTGAGTGAGTGAACATTGCTTATAAACGCCTATATTATTGTGTGAAAACCATTATGGACTTGTACTACACATAAATTTCTTACCAAATAAATGAAATAAATACGTAATTTAAAGTGGCTTGAATTAGTTAATCCTTCCATAGTTCATTTTCTTTAGCCAGGTACCCTGAAAAAGAAGGAAAACGTAAGGTTGAGTGACACCTGTATCAAATTTTTTTTTTACCTCAGGATCGCGATTTTTCTATGAATTTTCAATGTTTCTCACCAAAAGCGAAGGTTTCAGCCAAAAAACTAAAAGTAGAAAATCGGTCGGGATCTGGGGGTAGGCTGGGTAAACAACCGGTCGGGACTGGGCGGGCTAACTCAGCCGTGTGCTGTGATATAGTCAAGTGGGTTCTTGGAGAGTCAAATGCACATGATATTCAGCAGATTTCCCTGTCAAACACCACCGTGAAATGGAGAATTAGCGAAATGTTAGTTGATGTTATGGAACAAGTGATACAGGAAATTAAATTGTCTCCAACTGGTATGTTCGCAGTACAGTTGGATGAGTCAATGGATGTGAGTTTTTGTGCACAGCTACTCGAGTTTGTTAGGTATGCATTCATGCATGACATCAAAGATGAATATTTGTTCTGTACACATCTTGAAACTACCACAAAATCTTTAAATGTGATGGAAGACTTGACTTCGTTTCTCACAGCTAAGAGAATAGCCTTGGAAAATTGTTATGGAATCTGTACTGATTGAGCTCCGGCAATGCTGGGATTGAAATCGGGGCTCCAGAAGCATGTCAAGGAAGTAGCTCCGAATGCGAAAGTGGTTCACTGTATGATCCATCGTTTTGCACTGGCATAAGAAAATCCTCCCTGAAGCCCGTTGCAAGATCCTGGAGGCAGTGATAATATATGTCAACTTTGTGAAAACAGGATATTTTAACTCTCGCTATTTCCAGAAACTCTGCGAAGACATGGATTCATATCATGAATCCATTCTCTTTTACTCCGAAGTTCGATGGTTCTCCAATGGCAATGATCTGAACAGTATTTAAGCTTCGGAGAGGACTTTGTTAAGATTCGTCAATCTGTGTTCAACAACATGGGCAGGGCAGAATAAAGCTCATCAGGGTGGATTGCGAACTGAGTCAGGAAGGGGGGGAGGCATAGCTATAGAGGGGGAGGATAAGAAAACAGCATCAGGAGGGCTGAGGTGGGGGATAGGGCCACAATCTCAGCAGCTGCATCAGAGGCGGTCGTTCTTCTTATGAGTCAACCTCGCAGGGCAGAGCAAAGGGCTGCTGTGGCGGGGCAGTCCAACAAATAGTGATTTAGAGGCCTCTCCTCGAATTGGTGACAGTGAGGTCAGGTTCGGGATTCCTTCCTGCTGTTTGAGAGATGCAGGGCTAACCCATCCTCAGGCGGCGTAGAAGCGCGATAAGCGAGTTGGGTGTGCAAGGTAGTGCGGAGAGGGGCTCATAGTTGAAGAGAACTTCGAGTCATGTCTTGCATACCTTAACGACATTTCTGAGCAGGTAAACAGGCTGAATCTTCAAGCTACAAGGCAAAGAAAGAAGTGCACTTCACCTTACCGACTGCAAGTGCATTTCTTGCTAAACTCCAGATCTGGCAAATGAAACTGTGTGCCGAAAATTTTGCCATGTTTGAAAATCTTTCAACTGTTCTTGAGTGAAGAAGATCACCTACTTCACACATCACTCAAAAGTGAAATAATTCTGCACTTGATATCCTTTGAAGTGAGCTCAAAAGATACTTACCAGAATTCAAGGAGGAAGAAGGAAAGTTGGTGAGGAATCCTTTCTCTGACACTTTAGATATTGCTGCCATTCCCGATGATGTTCAGGACATATTCCTTGACCTCAACAATGATTCTGTTGCCAGAGATCATTATGAAGAAAAATCTCTCATTGTTTTCTAGTGTTCCATGTATGTCATATCCAAAAGTTAGTAAATCGCATTTAGAGTCCTCTTGCCATTTTCCACAACATGTTTATGCTAATCTGCTTTCTCCACCCTTCTACACATAAAAAGTATAAGTCAAAACCAGTTGGATGTGGACCCAGATATGGGATGTGCGTTATCAAAGACTTAAACTCGAATCAGTCGACTGACTGAAGGCAAAGTGTCATCCATCCCACTGATATGTAACAAAATATGGATTCTGACTGATAGTTATAAGCATTGAAATAAATGGAGAACACTAAAACAATTTTTTCATTATTACTTGTGATGGGCATAAGAGAAAACTGAAGGGTGGCCACGGAGATGTTAAGTTCCCCATAAATGGGGAATGAAGTGAACTATTTTGAAAAACACTGTCTTACAGAAACTCTGGCAGTCAAATGGGTAACGAAAATCGTAGTGACGAACTGCTTCCTGCCCCAAGAAGGGATCACTTTCCCATCCCTTCCAATGGAAGTCTACTGCTCAATTCACTTCTCCACATGTATAGTCCATGATCCAGTCAGCTGATTTGGGCTGATCGGTAAGGTACCATCTTAGGGCACCAAACATTATTGTCATTTTCTGATAGCTATATGCATCTTCAACTCAAAACTGCATGATGGACATCTGATACTCACCGCTGAAGTTTGGTTGAGCACTCAGTGTAGAGGTGCGGTATGATAGGAAAAACGCTACATTTGTCAACATAGAAAACAACATTATAGGCAGACGTACTAACGAAAATAGTTTTATCTCACTTCACCTAAATTGGAATAGCATAGAAAGATAAAATCTCTTAAACCATTACCATTTTACAGCTTTTCTTGTCATTTACAATGGATTTTTAAAGTAGATTTACATTGATCAGCGTTCACATAAAATATGTGCATAATGAACTGTAGTCATTTACATATGCAAGTATGCAAGTCATTCCAAACTCTTTGACAATGCAATAATGCTTTGATAATGTTATTCACACATTCTAAGTATTAATCATACAGGAATACCACACAATCATTTCCGAATTATCAAAAACACAGACATCATTTATGGAATGAACACGCACTTTAATGAAAAAAAAAAAAGATTTGTGTCTGAATTGTCATACACATCTACAAACATTACATTCTACATTCCGGCTTGTAAGTCTGAATTGTCACACACATCTACAGCAAACATTATATACTACATTCTAGCATGTGTAAGGAACCATCATTTTATGAACTTCACACTGTACTTAAAATAAAATGTTAGTCAGCCAGACGCACATACATAATTAAATCTCATAAAAATTCAGTAAGCGTCCGTGTCACTGTTTGAGCCATCAAATTCGTCCTGCACATCATCAAATTATTCCCCATTCTTCATATTCTCACATTTTTGCAAGGCACATGCCTGGGTACAGATGTTTATTTATTATACACTCACACGAGGTCAGTTTGCATGGTTTCTTGCATTTGTATGAGAGAAATTCTAACTCTGTGTGTGGTGCTCCCGTCATCCAGTTTATGACAAGCTCCCCATGATGGTTTTGGTCCCAACATTTCCTGACTAATGGGCGAGGTACTTGTGGATCTGCCTGCATTTGCACGTTGCCAAATGGCAGTCTGATAGTTTGCTCTAATTGCATGTAGGTATAGAGTGTCTGGACAGGGTGGCAGCTGCCTTTATTCCACACTGCCATTTTTCACCCAGAATTGCTCATATCACATGTCATTAAAAATCACACATATCAGACTGGGCAACATAAAGTCTACACGTAAATTCTTCCAAGACCTTGATTATATCATCAGTGAGAAACCATTCTTTTCCAAGCTTTGTGAAGGCATCATGGCAGTGATCATTGGTCATCAAAGGTTTCAGTGCAGCAAGCTTCCCACGATCACTGAAGGCACTTACCGTGTCACACCCAGTGAAGGAATGGAGTCCAGGCAAGGAATCACACACATACTGACCAACTGCAACTGGCACTTGGTGATGCTGGTATATTTGGTACGGTTAGCAGTGCCATATTTTACATGTTTTCCATACATGCTACAATCTATGTCCTTTTGAAAGGCTAAGCACAGGAAAATGATATCTGTATCGTCTGCCACTATGATGATGGAAGAAATAATGGAGCTGTATGTCTGGCATGCAGTATGATTCTGGTGTCTGATTCCTCCTGAGAACTTGTCAGTTCCTTCACTTCAGCTGCAGCATCTTCAGCACCTTGAAGCACTGGTTACTCAGTTTAACATACAAGGTTTTACTACCCAGTTTTTCTCTCAGGTTTGGTTTAGGTTCATCTTACTGGCTCCACAAAATAGCCATCGCCATTGTTGGAATTTGTGGCCTGGTATTATGTTGGTGAAGCGAATTCCTGTTTCTGCACCTCCCATGCTCCTCTCAGCTCATTGGATGGACATTTGTTGGTACACATCGAGCACCACATCAATACGCTCACTCCCATGACCTGTTCTGAGTATAGACATCAGCACCTGATTAGAAAGTTCTTCAGTGGTGAGGTTATCCTCCTGCATCATCTGGATGACGCCCATTTTGTAGGTCCAAATTTAATGGTTTCATGAATGATGGGCCTTGTTTCTTCACTGCATTGTACTCACGAACAGGGGTAATGCTGCGTTTCTTTTTGGACGATGGCTCGACCATATTATGTGGAGGTTTGGCAGTGTGAGCTGATGCCTGTGAAATGATCCCATTAACTCTATGTGATGTGCCTCATCCGCTCAATGTTTCCTCCAGCCTATTGACATTGTCGAATGCAAGAGAGGTAGGGATACAAGGATGTGTTGAGGAGGGGAGAATAATATCTCGCTTTGCCTACTTCTTTTGTTTGTGTAGACACTGCAGTATCCATCTCCTCAAGTCTGGAGTAAGAGATTCCGTGTCCTAGCCGACTTAGGACTTTCGTAAGCTCTACATTACCTGTAAGAGTTTTCACTCCCCACGACAGGAAAATGTGCTTTGCAGGAATAACGGTTCCTCCACTTACAGCACAGAGGCAGTCTCGACTAATCGACTGGTCACTGCGTTTTTGCTTGTGAGTCTCATATTGTGTGTCTCCAAGGACAAATAGATTGAGGAATGTCTGGAGAAATTCTGGTAAGTTGGCGAACTCAGAACTCAGCTCATCAGGATGTAGGATCTATGGATTTGGTTCCCTCCTTTTGATTTGCCTGTACGGATGGTTAGCAGAAATTTTGATAGTTTTTTTCTGATTGCAGAGTCTTGTACACTCTGCAGTTCTTCTTCAAGCTTCATCTTGATAACCGGTTTCTCTAAAGAAAGGCTGTCTGGTTATACTAGGAGCTTTCCACTGCCGTCAGAAACAAAATGACCCTGTTCCTTGAATTCGGCATCGAGTTTCTCCCGAATTCTTTGTATGAGGTTTCACATCATCAGAGCCATATGTATGCATGGATTTTACAGACTTATCAGTCATTTCGGCCACTTTCGGTACGATGGGTGTGAACAGGACCTCACGTGTATACTTGAACAGAAGAGGGAAGGACTCCTGTTATGCATTTTGGTGTGGCTCATCTTCATCAGTAGGCCGTGGAAGCTTCGTCTTCTGCCCTCTGGTGTAATTGCATAAGGACTTGTGGTTCAGCAGTGGCCAACTCTCTAGAAGTGATGGTAAGGATGTGCTGATCTAATTTGGCTTGTGTAATATTTCTCACTTTGTCATCAGGCCTCAGTTCTCTAGATTTAAACAGGGTTTCTCTTGCATTTAGAGGAGATTCATATATACATTTTTTTTTTTTTTTACAAAATATGCATACACGATCCAACACAACGAGATATCATCGATGGAGCACAGGAGGACCTCCTTCTTTCATCTGATTGCCCCGGCTGCTCCGTCTCCAGTTCATTAGAGATTATCTCAAGTTTTTTATTTTTTATTTTTTTTGGCGGGGAGAGAGGGTGAGTGAAAGTAAGATCTACAGTCTCTGTGGTGATATAACTGTTCCTCATAGTCATGTTCTTCCAGATCTGTGATTGCCTCGAAACGTTGAATTCCTGCTGCATTCAGTAGTACTTTAACAGATTCTTCATCTCTAGGCTTTGTCTGGTCTGACTGGGGACAGTTAGAACAGATAATACAAGTCCTTTCTTTTGAAGATGATCTTTTGTTTTTTCTTCGGCGATTCCATCATTCTACACTTTGATCACGAACATTATACCCTAACCTGGAAAGATACTGTATAGTATTAATTCATCACTATTCGATCGCGCCTGAAATAAATAAATTGATTTTCATCGAAAATCACAAAAATTGCAATAATTTGTACAAATAATAAATGGCATGTTTATTTGGAAATCAACAATAAATAATATGAGGAACTGTACACTGAAAAAAAACATGTTTTTGTGAATTCTTGTCAAAACTTAATACTGTTGTAGAAAACTTGAGAGGTGAGTTAGGAAAGTCCGTCATGCATTTTCATGTCTGTCGATAGACAATCAAAATAAAACAGGCCGTGTTTGGTACACTCAGATGACGACTTTTAACCAGGCTCATGGATTAATAGCCATTGCTTTGTGTGCATTCACCTCAGAACGTAGTGGCTGTCAGTGGGGCCACGAACCTTCTCCATAGTGACCTCCGAACGTGAATCCTGTGCCAGACTGACCTACCCATTGAATCTCCTCCATTTCCTGAAACGATCTATCTACAGAGTCTCCTCCATTCTCTGTTCCCCATTAATTCTCTCTGCCTCGTCCTAGACAGCACTGCGCCCACTCACATTCTTGTGATGCAGGGAGAAATGCTGTCGTTGCCATTCCTCCCAACCACCCTAGGTTCTTCTTTCCCTCCTCTAGTGCCGTTTTCTCACTCACTCACACCATTTATTCCAACCACTGTTTCTCTTCCCTATCCCTCTTTTCTCAATGCAGCTTTTCCTTACTTCGTCTTTCCCTCAATCTCTAACTTTTTCCCCTCGCTTTGTCTCCTTACTTTCTTGTCTTCCTCTTCCATCATTCCTTTCGCAGAGTATCTCACACATTTTCTATATTTTGTCACTTCTTCCTTCCCGTCGTTTTTTTACTCCATCCCACAAAAAAAAATTTCATTCATTCTGGCACTCATTGCTTCCCTTCTTCCCTTACTCCTTCATCACAAATACCATCACACCACAGCCACCACCAACACACCACAACCACCGCCAACACACCACAGCCACCACCAACACACCACAACCAACACTTACACAACAACCAACTCTGTCAGGACACTAAAGTATCATAACACACTACATAATAGCTAGTAACGTGTATATGTAATATAGAGGTTAGACGAAAGTCGTACCTAAGTGAGAGGGCTAGAGGAAAATAACGTTGCACGTTCTGTAGTTAGGAATTTCACACACAGCACAGTATGATGCCTGATGGAAACTCCCCAGGCTTGGAAAGTTACACACACACACACGTGCCCTTACGAGTGACACAACCAGTCATATACAGGGGCAATGGGGGAGACAGGGGAGAAGGGGTTAGGAGAGAGAGAGAGAGAGAGAGAGAGAGAGAGAGAGAGAGAGAGAGAGAGAGAGAGAGAGAGAGAGAGAGAGAGAGAGAGAGAGAGAGAGGAGAGGCAGGAGCGGAGCGCGCTGAGTTAGGAAGCATAAAACAGCTCTCGCCTCAGTCCTGCTCTTGTGAGATACTCCTTCTCAAGAAATAAACTGCATCAAAGCCTAGGCTCATCTTTATCTTTCTCCTGCCATCCACGACGAGTACAACGAACACTCTGTCTTTCTTAAAATCTCTACAGTCTAACACACATTTCGCCGGCGGCTACGATAACCCTATCACATCACAACTATCACCATCACACAACAACCACCACCATTACACCACATTCACCACCACCGCACCACAACCCCCACCATCTCACCACAGCTACTACAAACACACCACAACCACCACCATCAAACAACAACCACCACCAACACACCACAACCAACGTCATCACACCACAACCACCACCATTACACCATATCCACCACCAACACACCATAACAACCACGAACACACCATAACCACCACCATCACAACACAACCACCATTACCACACCACAACCACCACCGACACACCAAAACCAATGCCATTACACCACAACCAACACAGTTACACAACAACCAACTCCATCACATCACAACTATCACCATCATACCACAACCACCAACATCACACGAAAACCACAACCATTACGCCACAGACACCATCATCACACTATAATGAGCACCAAACCCCCACCATCACACCAAAACCATCCTCATCAACCACCCCCATCACACCACAACCCTCACCATCACACCACAACCACCACCACCTCACCACAACCACCAACACCTGACCACAACCACCACCACCTCACCACAACCACCACCATCACACCGCAGTCATTACAATCACACCACCGCCAACACCATAACATGACAACCGCCATCATCACACCCCAACCACCACCACCAAACCACAACTCTCACCATCACACCCCAACCACCACCAACACACCACAGCCACCACAACAAGAGAGTGACCGATGAAGCAACAAGTATGGAACTGTGTGTTAGTGATACAGGTGTTGCATCCCATCGTCATCCCCTTTATTACCCCAACTCCTACATACCTAGCGGAACCACCCCTCCCCCTTTTCTGCCTGTCTGTCTATCTGTCTGTCTGTCTGTCTGTCTGTCTGTCCATGACATCGGGCCACTCCATCACTGTAAGTAGTCTAAAAGCGTGCGTGTGTTCATACCTAATTGTATCTTTACAGGGATGAGTCAAGCTCGTACTGTCCCGTGTCTTAAACCATTTTCAACAAACATCTCTTTAAATTTATGAACTATTTTGGCACACACTATTTCATTCTGTAGTGCATTCCACTGATCAATTGCCCTATTTGGGAAACAAAATTTCTGTAAGTCTTTATCACCTCTTTTTTTATGCAGTTTTTTGCAGTGTCCTCTTGCTGATACTTTCCCATACGTTATTCATTTATGTCTATTTTTTCCTTCTCTGATATGCATTTATATAGCATAATCATGTCTCCTCTTTTCCTTCTCTCCTATAGTGATGGGAGATTCAGTTTTTCTAGTGTTCATAGCTACGGTCCCTTAAGCTTGATACCCATCTTGCAGCAGCCCTTTGAACTTTTTCAAACTTATCTGTGTTTCTTGAGATAAGATTCCAGACTACTGATGCATACTACAGGGTTGGTCTGATGAAGGATGTTGTTATCTCCCTCAGCATGTCTTCATTTATGTATGTGAATGCTCTTCTCATATTTGCAAGCAGTGTATACATGTTCCGTACCTTGTCACTTATGTGGTTAGCGGGAGATAGCTTGTTAGTGATAATCCCACCTAAGTCATTCTCTCTTTCTGATATGTGTAGGGTTCTACTTCCCAACTTATAATCCCGACCTGGTCTTTTCCCACTTTTACCAAACTTGATTACATAACACTTGTCCACATTGAATTCCATTTGCCATTTATTAATCCATTCATGAAGTTTATTTAAGTCTTCTTGTAGTTCTTTACAAGAGTCTGTGATAGTAATTCTCCTTTGTATTTTTGCATCATCCGCAAACAAATTTAAATAGCTTTCATTTCCAGTATTACTATCTATGTCATTTACATATAATAAAAACATTTTTTTTTTTAATGCAAGGAAGAAGGAACTAAAGGACATGGGCCCGCAAACTGTTCCTTCCAAGAATAAACAAAAACAATACAAAAGAGAGTCAAATTCAAGATCCGTTCATTTCGAGATGCCTGGACACACTGCGTTTGATAGACTGGAGATCATAGGAAGTAGGAAATACAGACTGAGAAAGACAGTTCCAGAGCTAACCAGTTGCATAAATGAAGGACTGGGAGTAACG